>JAENRP010000306.1:0-53078 GCA_024741835.1 Diplocarpon mali
CTCCCCCCCCCTCCTCACATCAGAGAGCTCCGCACCAACTGCTAGACCGCGACAATGGACGGTTCACAGTATGGACACCAAGGCAATGGGATCAATACCCACTCGCCCTACGCGACCCCGAACATCGCGCCTCACCAGCTCTCGCAGCAGCAACCACCGCAGCCCTCAATCCACCATAATACGACCCTCCCTCCGATGCAAGCCAACCAGCATGCCACCATGCCGCCGCACCTCCAGTACCCGGGTAGCGCAAGCCACTCGCCGCGAAACTCGTCCACCCCGGGTACTCCGGTCTCTGCGAACAGTATGGGGAACTTCCCCCCGCCAATGGGAGCCCAGCAACAACAGCAGCAGCAGCATCAACATCAGCAGCAGCAGCAGCGAAGTTACGCGCCGCAGATGATGGCCGGCACCAGTTACCAGCCGCAGCATCAGCCGCAGCAATACAGAACATCTTCTTCCGTGCTCCCCCAATCCTCGATGACCATGTCGCACCCGCCCATCGCTCCCGCTCCGATGAACCGTCAACAACAGCAGCAGCAGCAGCAGCAGCAACTCAGGCCGATGCCTCCCCAGGGGAACAGTATGCACATGCAACCGGGGATGCATCCGTACGGACAGAACAACATGGGACTCATGCAGGATCTCGAGCCACCAACGCACGTCGTGGGCTCTCAAGGTCGGAGAGGTATCTTGCCCAGTGCTCCAGGGAGACCTGCGGCGTCCACAACGGCGACGGGTAAGGCTGCCATGATCCCGGCCAAAGATGCGGACGGAAAGTTCCCTTGCCCTCACTGCACCAAGACCTACCTACACGCAAAGCATCTCAAGCGCCATCTCCTCAGACGTAAGTACCTCGTGAAAAAATCCCCTCCCCGATGGGGGACCCGATGGGGGAGGGGGGAAAGAGACAGATCGCTAACCCCGGAGCAGATACCGGCGATCGCCCATACATGTGCGTGCTCTGCAGAGACACGTTTTCCCGCAGCGACATCTTGAAGCGTCATTTCCAAAAGTGTTCGATCCGTCGCGGAAACCCAACAGGGGCCAGCCATCTCTCTCACGCCCAAGCCCATTTGAAAAAGTCCCACCCCGGCCCCCACAAGAGCACCAACCCGATGTCGAACGAGAATGCGCTCATGGGCGTCAACGGCATGAACGGCGGCCCCATGAACGGTGGTCCCATGAACGGTGGTCCCATGAACGGCGGCCCCATGATGAACGGCGGCCCCATAAATGGTGGTCCCATGAGTGGCGGGCCTCTGACGGGTGGGTCCATGAACGGGGGATCCATGAACGGGGGGTCCTTGGGCCACAGCCTCTTCGGGATCTCACCGGACGGGTCCGTCCCGGATGCCGCCTCCAACATGACCGACGAGCAGCAAGAGCAGCTACGACAACGAGCCGCCGGCCTGGGAGCTGTTGGAGGAAGAGATGGTCGCGGCATGCCTGGGCCAGCCCAAACAGGTTCCAACCGCGCGAGCTTTGATCAACAGAGCTATCCCGGATCGGTGGCGACCTAGCGGTTCGGGCGCTCCTTGTGAGTGGGAATGGGATTTGTTTATACGTGGAAGCTACGAGCAAGTGATATGGGGGGCTAATCTGGCCGAGGCTTCAAAAGAGAAAAAAAAAAAAAATTACACGCACACACCGCCTGAGGCAATACACCAGACCAGCATAAGAGATTGCTCGCCGCCGAACCTTAGATTAGAAAATTCAACGCTGCTATTAATACGATTCCGGTCTCCAAGCTGTTGATCTCATCCAGACCTCTCTCGGTGCGATGGCACCATGTCCTGGTGATGTCTGGCTACCGTGTCTTTTTTTTTTTTTTTTTATATATCTTTCTTTTTTTGCTTGGATGTCCCTGTGCCGTGAGTTCCAGGCCTGACCGCCGAGAGATCTGGTGTGCCCTATCAGTGATAAGCTAGCCATGTGGTGTTCATGCCGTTCGATGGGTGAGCAGGCGATGCAAGCTTTGGACCCTGCGCGCCGACAAGAAGCCCGAGATGCAGAGGTAGAGGGTGCAGTGACGCGGCTGACGTTGATCAGATGTGCCAGATGGGTGCGCAGGCAACTCGCCCCAAGTCGGGACGGGGTGGTGGCCGCCCCTCTTCCTCGTGGCTCCCCCTTCGGATGGCCGCTTCACCTGGCCCCTCGCTCCTCTCCCCGCCTCTCCGTCTCTCGGGAGATTTGGGCGGCGAGGAGACGGGGATGGGATAGCATGACAAGCGCTGGTGAGAGGGGGAGTGAAGAAGAGATTGAGAGACCTAGTCCGTCCCACAGGAACGAGCGAGCTCGACCGCTGTCCGACGTGAGCCGTCGGACGGAGATCAGCGACATCATGACGCGAAAAAAGGGGGGNNNNAATTCCACAACGTCTTCCTTGTGTGCTTGGTGTCGTAGTGCCTTGCAACGACTGGAAACCAACCCCTTCCTCTCGTCGATGAGTCGGGTGAGTCGGGCATGGAGACGAGAGCGTCTGGGGAGAGAGCGCTGCGTACAAGAGCGTCGGCCCTCTCTCTCTCTCTCTCTCTCTCTCCTGGGTGTATGTGTGTATCGGTCTATGTGTGTACACGTCTCCATGCGTATAGGTCTAGGTGGGCGTGCGTCTGTGTCCAGACTGAGTAGAGCCAGCACAGCAGACGAAGCAGGTTGCGCGGTGAGACGTAGCCCCTCTGGCCGAGGCTGCTCACGCGTCACCCCTGGGGCGAGCGTGTCGTGGCACAGAGTGCGGCCTGTCTGCTGTTGAGTCGGGCAGCTCCCTGGCTGGGACGAGCCTCCCGTCCTGGCGACTGGCGACGAGCCAGAGGAGAACCTGGAACCTGGGGAGATGCGCCGTGGCGGCCCCGCCTCTTGGATGCTGCCTTTGGAGCCCTTCCTGTCTCTGTCTGCCCGCTTCACTCTTTCTCGCGTGTTCGTGGCGTCGTTCCCTTGTGGTCGCTTTGCTGCTCGACAGATTCTCTTTGTTCTACTTTTCTTGCTCCTCTCTCCTCTCTCTGCTCTCTCTGCTCTCTCTGCTCCCTCTCCTCACTCTGCTCCCTCTGCTCCCTCTCCCCCCTCTCCCCCCTCTCCCCCCTCTCCTCCCTCTCCCCCCTCTTTCTACTCCTTTTTCCACCCCTCATCCCCCTTCTCAACAACCATAACCCTCAGCCCACCCTCCTTCCCCTCCGACTGCAGCTCCCTCTCTGCGCGGTCCGAGACGTACAGGCCGATCGTGCCCCAGGCGAGAAAGGCGGCGCCGGCGAGGATGCGTGTTCTGGGGGGGAGGGCGAAGAGGGATCTTGAGAAGGGGGCTTGTTAGCTGGGTGTTTCTTGGAGCGAGGGGAGAGCTGAGGCGAGAGGAAGGAGCAGGTACTTGAGAAACGCCATGGTAGACCGCTCGCTAGCTATCTTGGAGGAGAGCTCGCTCATTCCTCTCTCTCGCTCTCACCAGCATCTAGATGTACGGTCGTGCTTCAGCCCCCCTGTGGCGTCCAATGGGAGAGCAGCGAGGCTTGGCTGTGACCCCGCTTCTGGACGTCGCTGGTATGCGAGGCTGAGATGGCTTGTGGGCAAGGGGGGGCGAGGGGCGGAGGCACGGAACCTCACACTCGGTGGAGTGCGCTGCGTTGTTTGGTGGGTGTCGTCAGACATTGAGAGGTATGTGTTTTGTTTATGTCTACCGGACGTCTCGCGCGATCTCTTCTCACCGGCGCCCCCTTTCGATTGAGGCTTGTTCGTCTCGCTGCGCTTTCGAGAATCGAGGTTCGAGGTATTGTTGGTAATCGTGTTGCCGGGCGAGCAACCAGGGGAGAGATTGGGCCACAACGGAGTCTGAGCGATGTTGCGACTCGACACGGCCGTTCGAGGGTCAGAAGGGAGGACGCGGCCGACATTTCCGACTGGGAGATGAAAGGCGAGATGATGGTAGGAAGAGATCGAAGGGGTAGACTGTAGACCTGGAGTCCCCGGCTGGAAGATCTCGTTGGCTGCAAATGAATTCTCTCTCTCTCCTCTTCCTCTATTTCTTTTATTTTCGCTCTTACTTCGTTTTGGTTTTATTTGTATTACTTTATTTTTTGATTCATCTAACTTGATTTTTCCAAATCCGTGGCTGTCCGCTGACAAGGCTTCCAGAAACCTGTGAATCGAGTCTGTTCCATCTCTCCATTTCAGGGACGAGGCACGGAATCCGTCGACGCTTCGGTGGTTCTTTTCCAGGAACTTTCCAGTCTTTGCCTGCTCGGATAGTTGGGATGTTTAGGGTAAGTCTGTCGATTTTTATATTTCATCCGCTACCGTGTAGTCTTGGCCATGCCCTACATCGGGGTACTCGCTGCTTCCAGTTCCTTGGGGTTTGTTGGTTCTGCAAGTTGGAACCCCCCGAGCTCGTGGTTTCCATCCCAGCTATCTGTCTACCGTCGGGTACGGAAAATAGCTCCCCTTGCTTCTACCCATCCTCTAGATGTACCTTGATACTCACGCTATCTACCTAGATGCAAGACCTCCCCGTCGAGCGTATGTAACCTCCGTTCTTCGACACCCCTCAATCTTGCGTCCGGCCCACTACCCTCAAAACCCCCCCGAGGTAACCTGACCCAAGATCTATGCTAACCTCACTTACAGTCCGTCGAGCAATCCTCCAGCGTCTCCCTCTCGCAGAGCTCAAAAACACACGCTTGGCCTGCAAGTCTCTCGCTCTCCTCGGCGAAGACTACCTCATCCCCTCCCTCTTCACATCCCTGCCCCATCTTCCAGACACGCAGCGTCTAGAGTGCATCTCTCAGAACCCGAAGTATGCAAACAGCGTGCGGCAGCTGGTTCTCAACCACGGAGAGGTGAATGAGTACTCCGCGAGGCATAATTCATACTTCTTGCAGTATCTCATGGAGCCCGAAGCGAGACGTACGTCGAATCCGCGGCTGTGCAAGTCGAGAGCCCGGAAGTTCACAGCTTGGACGAAAACCTGGCTAACACCAGCAGTGGAACAACAACACCTCACCTGGTCCGCATACACTCACTTCAAGACCCTCAAGGAAACTCACCTCCCGGCTTCCTGCGACCCCTCCCGCCTGATCCCCATCTTCGCCCGGCTTTCAAGACTCACCAGTATATCCATAACATTGATGAGCTGTCCCTTCCCCGCCAGGCACCCAAACACACCTCATCTCCTCCCGGAGATCTGGAGTTTCCCCTCCACACGGCTTCTCAACCGCGTCGCAACAGTCGAGCGCGCATCTGCCGTCTTATCCTCTGTCTCTGTTTCGTCGCTGGCCATAGCATCGTTTAAGCATGATCGCCTGCCCTTCGAGTTCTTCGTGCAGAAGCCCGCCCTGATGGAGACCTTCCGCAGCGCGTTCCGAGCGCTGGGCACGCTGGAGCTAGCGCTGGAGTACAGCGACATGCCGAACAACATGCACGCCGACCTGGCATTCTCCAACCTCGGGAAGTGCATACAGGCCGCGCCACTACTGCAGCACCTGGAGATCGCCATGCTGGGCCGGAGGAAGATTGATATCCGACCGCTGCTCTCCCTCTTGGCGGAGCGGGATGCGGGCTTGCAGTATCTGGAGAGCTTCAAGCTCCAAGGCGTGATCACCACCGAAGACTCGCTCTCCGAATTCCTCCTCTCCCTGGGATCGAGCCTGGCACGGGCGCACCTGGGAGGAGAAGGCGTGCGCTCGAGCCGCCAGCCTAGCAATGGCGGCGTGTTCCTCGAGAGCGGGAGATGGTCTTCGCTCGCCGGGAGGCTGGGGACGGAGATGGCGGGTGTGGAGGTCTGGGTGCAGGGCGACCTGAAGGAGCTCGAGAGTGGGCAGATCTGGATCTTCGACGCGCCAGTGGGGATCGGGGAGTTTGAGCGTCTGAGTGGGGGAGTGGGAGAGGATTGGTATGAGACGGGGGATGAGTCTTCGATCTGAGGGCAGGGAGGGTTGATTCTCATTATCGTAGAGAGGGTAGGCGTTTCGAGGCTTGAGCTTTATGGTGATGGCGTGGTTGCATTATCTGCAGGATTCTTGGGAGTATGGTACCTGAGGGCATGTGTCTAATCTTCCAATGCCGCTTGTCTTGACTGCTGAGAAATCGATTCCCGCTACGACAACACTCGTAGACGTTCTAGCACCGCCAACCTACTACGCGTCAGCTCAACAGAAATCCAATACGAAAACCGGGTGGGAACACCCTACAGAGGCTAATCTTCCAGTCCCCTCACAGATCCACAGACTCTCAACCCTCGACAGCGACACATCTGCGCGACACGTGCATCCGAAAGATTTCCGGCTTCCTGGCAGCTCGCCGCACACAGCCTCAAACGCACAATCCCCCCCGTCAGGCGTATCCGCACGAACACGCGCAGGACTCGGTTTGGAGAGGCAGTCTAGCCCAGCATAAGACCCTCTATGTACATATACACATATATGAGTAAAGAGTCAACACGGGATTCCAGATCATGATACCAATTTGTTCAAGTACTCAAGTATGTGGAGCGTCTTTCATCGAATACCCAGTTCTGCTGAACGTGTCGTCAGCGTGTGTACGCATCGACTAGGGGCTCAGTTGTTGGGCGGCAGAGAAGTGGGCGGACGCGAAGGGGAGTCCAGCAGCCGTCTCCGGGAGCATGGACGAAGTCAAGAAGAAAGTATCTATTCCGCCCCTGAAGCAGAGAGGCTTTTCGGTCGGTCGTCCTGGGACCAATCACCAAATCACGGGTTGGTCGTCGGCTTGCGGGCGGCTTTGCTGTCGCGGGCAGGAAACCTGGACTGTGGAGATGGCTGGGAATAAAGCAAACCAGCGCGCTTAACTTCAACTCCATAATCTAATGTCTCTAGTGCCAGGTCGCTACCAGTTGTTATTCCATGTGACAGCATGAGCTGGTTCAAACTGTCGCTCCCAAGCAGACTTGTTGATACCACGGCAAGCTGCTCGCGGCAAGGACACGTGTGTCTTCCTTTTCCCACCGTACTTTGACATACCTCTTCTCTCATGATTTCCCGACGGGGAGAGCTCGTGGCAATTTGAGATGATAAACGCCTCTAAATTTGCACGCGGAGTCTTCACCACGGGCACGGAACCAAAGAGACATGTGAAGCAGCTCCCTTCCGTACAAGCCATACAGAGTGCTGCGGCTTCATGCGTTGCGCGTAGGCGCCGGCTCTGACCTCAAGCCACGAGACATGGGGCGGTAGAATCCATCTCACTATGCATCCGTAGAAGGCCCGCGCGAGTAGGACTGATACGTTGACGAGCGACTTGCGACCCCCAGAAGCTTCAGTCTGTCACCCGAAGGCGTGAGTGGCCTTGGGTTTCTGCGACCTGAGATGTTCATATCCCTCGGGCTGCTGTGTTTGGAGAAAAGGTCTGTGTGTTCTTGCAGAGACATCCGAAGAGAGGGAAGAGAAGTTATGCGCACCATGAATTGAGGGTAACATTCCATGAAGGTTGGATAATGTCTCTGCAACGAGGCCACAAAGCATTGATAGGCAATAGTAGCGGAGCTGTGACCCGTGCCTCTCTTTGTCGCAGGACGCTAGTACCCCGAGATGCCTTGGAACACGTCCGCGTCAGGGACGATGGAACAATAAGATCCGGCGCTCCCGACCCATCGCCACGGTTCAAGCCCACTGCATCTTCCACACTCTCTTAAGCTTGTTTTTCCATCCCCTACCTGCATCACAAACTCCACCACCCCGAAGATAAGTACCAGCATCGCACTCTATCGCTTACAACGGCCCCCGGCCCCCGTGACCCTCTTCAGTCCTTGAAAATCACGGGCGCGACTGACCCGCACAACGAGGACGAGGACGAGGACGAGGGGCAGATGAGCAGCGGGGCCAACAACGAGCGGCCCGTCTCCATGCATCAAGGCCCTCCGACCCCGCCACCCCCCACGGCTTTCCCGCCTTTCTCTTCTCAACGACAACGTAATGCCAGCCGTGACCTGCGAACTCCAAACCCCGATCCTTCTTCTTTCGAGTGCAAAGAGACCCTCGAAATTACAAGGCCACAACGGCCAGTTTGCCCAACCCCGAGTAGCTTTCCTAGATGGGGATGGACGATACCCGGCCGCCAAGCGACTGTCAACACGGTAAGCGAGCCCCCTTTGTCAACCAGACCATCTCCCGTGCGAATACCGAAAACACACCAGACTTTAATACTATCAGAGCAAACCATTCAAGCCGTACTAAGTTGGCTTTTAGTTTGAGAGCGGATTTGTACATGTATATATATGTTTGGGTAAATCAGCCATGACCAGGTTGGAAATTTTATGCCAGCCGCCGCCGCCGCCGTGGTGCCTCGAACAAGCCACGGCTAGGTAATTTTTCTCAGTGTTATTCGAATACTTTCCCGAGTATGCGAACATTTCTGGTGTGCGGTATGTAAGCCTTAAAAAATCTCAACCATACTATGGCCCCATATTTACATCAACGTCTTATGAAATGCCCGCCCATGCAAGTCCCCTGCTGAACGCCGCCTAAACACCTCGGCATATCTGCCTACCATTCCCTCCTTGCATTACTCAACCACCACTCTCTCCCCGTAAACCAATCCCTCAACCTCCTCCGCAATCGCCAAACTGGCCGTCAGCCCGGGGCTCTCAATCCCAAGCAAGTTCACAAAGCCCTCGTACCCCTCCTCCCTCCTGATGACGAAGTCCATGAAACCCTTGCCACTGGCCACCGCGCTAGCTTTTCCAAGCTTCGGTCTGATACCTGCGTAGTCAGGCTGTATACACTCTTCCTTCACGCCCGGCAAGAACCGCTTGATCTGCTCGATCGCCTGCGGCAAGCGCGCGTCGTTGACGGCGAGATCTGTCGGGTCATCGACCCACTCGATATCGGGACCGAAGCGGATCCTGCCCGAGATGTCGAGCGTGAGATGCGTTCCCAATCCGCCGAGGCCCGGTTCGGGAGCGGGATAGATGAGGTGCCTGGTGGTGGGCGAGGAGGCGGCGTAGGAGAAGTAATTACCCTTGGCGTAGTACGGCGTCATGTGTCTCGAAGGCGGTAGGATCATGTTACTCACCTCACAAGCTCCCAGCCCAGCAGAATTGACGAGTACGTCCGCCGTAACTGTGCTCTCCTCTCCCGTCGCCTTGTCCCTCGTCGTAACAGCCCAACCCTCGCTCCCCTGCTCCCCCAACGCCTCGATCCCCACCACCGGGCTCTGCAACGCTAAGTCGCCGCCGCTCTCCTCGAAATCGCCCAGCAGGAATCGCATATACGCATGGCTGTCCACAATCCCCGTCGTGGGACTCTCAAGGATACCGACATTGGCGCGGACATCGGGCTCGATCTTGGCAGCTTCAGAGAGCGAGATGAAAGAGGTGGGGACGTCGATGCTGCGTGCAACTCTGTGCAATTTGACCAGCTCTTCCCACTGGTCGTTGGTCTGCGCCACGATCCATTTCCCCATGTTGGAGTGTGGGATGTGGTGTTTCTTGCAGAGCGCGTAGAGGAGGTGCCGGCCGCGGACACAGAGTCTGGTTTTGAGGGAGTCTGCGCCATAGTATAGCCCGGCATGAATTACCTGCACGTTACCCATCTTAGTCTCTGGCGGTGGAAGCTTGGGGGAGAGCTGACTTCTGAATTCCTCGAGCTGGTTTCCGTGCCCACGGCTTTGTTACGTTCGATAAGCAATGTGCTCGTTCCACCCCTAGCAGACAATTGCCTGGCAATAGCTAGACCAACTGCTCCCCCGCCAATAACCTGATTGTTGATATCAGCTTGCTTGCTCGCAGCTCGAGAGCTTAGGTGGCAGCCTCACGGCATGAGTGAAGTCAGTCTCTCGCCTTGCAGAGGATGCAAAGGCTCGCCATGATGACTTGGCCGGGCAGCACGAGGGCCGAGAGAACATTCTAGGAGCTGTAGAATGCTTCCAAGGGAAAGTATATCAAAAGATTTCTGTACTCTCTAGGCGCCGATGGGAGGCTGATATCTTGAATCATGATTATGATGTCAGCCGCCGACCTCGGTTCGGCGGGCTGATATCGGGATGAGCCGGACAGGGATGATAATAGCCGATCCACCTCTCTTGCTGCCGATTGCTTGAGGCTGCAGACGAGGCTGATGAAGGCAACGGCGTCAACATTGTTACGAGTGAATAACGGCTCGTCCTAGACACTTGCCAGCTTACCTGGTACGAGACCAAAGCGATCCAGAATCCGAACGTGAATCACGTGAGCCCTTATCTTACAGGAGTATTGCGTATTTCATCAACAATCGTCTCTACAAAAGTGGAATTAAAGCCTTTGGCGAAGCGCCAATTGATACTTTCTACATCTCAGCCTACTTTATGATCAGTTTAATAGGATTTAGAATCCTAGAGTCCTCCTTGGGCCAAACAAGAATCATTTGGATTTTAGGTGCCGCACCCAGCTCTTATAGTCCACCCGAGGAGATCATCTCTCGGAATTTACAGTGCGTTGAGCAATTTAGCATTTGCGTAAAGCAGGTCCTACGTGACGGCATAACCACAGAGCGCTCCGCATGACTTTTGAACCTTGCCAAACTACAGCAGTTTCCTTCTGATGCACCCCTAACTCTGTACCAGGACTTCCCAGGACGCCGAAGCCTAAGGCAAAAACCAACGCTTGTTCTCGTACGCCACAAAAGTCCCTCAACACCCGGTTCGTAATCGTTATCGTTAGAGGCGCTGAGACAGATGATGTACTTTCAATCCTTATTTTCAGTCGCCAAAGCTGCTATTGGCGCACTGTAACACGATTAGCATGTGTCTTACAGAGCCAAGATTACCAGAGATCGCAAGCATTAGATGGATACGTACTTTGACGTAGCACCTATGGCTGCCGATGTTGGGGCAGCTTCTTCCGAGACTGATTGGGCACGCAGCAAGTGGGAAGGGATAGCAGGCTCATGTGTAATGGACGAGTTCGAGTGAGATTCATTGACTTGGCGCTCTGCGGCTAACGTCAGCACATCCACACCTGTGACATTATAACAACTGAGCAAGACATACCTAGCTCCCTAATCCTTTGCCGCAGCATTTGGTTCTCTCTGACCATCATTTGAGTCTCAGCCTGGTAGAATGCACTTTCGTCACGTCCCGCAAGGTTCCAAGTCTCCCCGCCCTCGCCACTAATCGATGTTGATCTCAGTCTCGGGGATGCAGTACGACTTGGTGTCCTCGATCTTCGGTGTTGGAGGTCTGCGCGAGCAAGGTCAAAAGAGCTACGTGGATGAAGCGCAGCTGTCGGTGAACGAGGCGTTGATATAGTCGAGTGCGGAATATTAGGATTAGAGAAGGACAGGGAGCGTTCTGAAGTAGGCGTAGACTCGTCAATAACTGGGGGTGTACCGTGACTTTGACCTCTCTCAGCCTGGAGCTGGTTGAGCTGCTGTTGCTGAGAACGTATCATCTGAAGAAGACGGTTCTGAGGGCTTGATTAGCATTCAGACATCGACCGGCAAGTTCATTGACTGTAGCCCACTCAAGCGCCCGGGAGAAGACGCTGATGCTGCCAAGAAGCCCCAATCGGGACCCCAGGATATACGTACAACTTGAGCCTCTTGTTCCTGCTCAATTTCTTGATGGATCTCCCCGAGACTCGGTGTGCGGAAGTGACGAGGGCCACCAGTCGAGATAATCGACGAGTCTGTGATGGAATGTGGGCTAGAAGTACGGTGTTGGGTTTCGTTTATCATTTCGCCAGGTGAAGGAGTGGAAGGGTCGTTGAGTTGCAAGCTCATCAGAACCGTCGAGCGTCTTCTGCCAGCATGGGAGGTTTGTCTGTTTCTTGAGGCGGAGCTTCCCGAGGAACCTGTTGATCATATGAGCGCCGTCCGTATCATTAAGCAAATTACTCGTCTTGTTCTCCAAGCTGGGTTCAACAATAGCACCCCAGCCAAGCAGGCTTGACAGCGCATTGCTTCCAACCGCATGGTCCCCAAAGTCTCGGCCATCTCTCAACACGCGGAAAGGCTCATGGGTCGCACATACGTCTTGAATCTTCTTGTTGTAGTCCAGCATTTACAGCAGCCGCAGCTTGGAGCGAGGTAGAGGCGGATCGTGGGGATGGAGAGGGGCTCTGGCCGCGCAGGGCAGCTGCCTCTGCGGAATTCGAGAGTGCTCGTGCCATATTTGGCGAGCCTGACAGAGATATCGATCGAGAGGAGGGAAGGGAGTTCAAGTCAGGAGCCATTGAAGCTCTGTTACTTGGGGTGGGATGCGATAAGTATAGGTGAGGTAGGTAGGTAGCGCTGCGAGGAGGGGTCGGAATATGGATAAAGAAATGCAGTCGAGATGCTCGACGAAGACGATGTCGGAACTGTTGGGCAGGAACGGTATTCGAGGGCAGAAGAATGTCACTTGGGATCATCCAAGATCCGGGAGTGGTGTAGGTGATGGAGAAGTGAGCAGCAAACTGAGGCAATTCTGTTGTCAAAAGAGATAGTGGGGATGTCTAGCTTTCTGCCCAGCGCCGGTGACGATGAGGAGCAGGAGGAACGAGGGTCCTGGTTATCTTTCTCTTGGCGCAAGCTAGGCCCAGCTCGTCCAAGTCTAGACTGTCCAGACATCCGTCCATTCAGCGACTTCCGAACGACATGAGTATATCTTCATCTCGACTGCTGTCTTCCCGGACAGAAAGATGTCAATCGGCCCATGGTTACCGACGATCCGATCATTGACTACGCGCGCGCACGCGACTGTCTGCTAGCCTGGGATCCTCAAACAACAGTCGGCTTTAGGGCTGGCGGCTTAGTCGTAGCCACTGTCTCAACAGCCCGAGAGCCATGGGAAATCTTCCGACGCCACCACGGGATTTCTTCTAGACGCAGCGGCGGCGGCGGCGGCGCAGATCGCGGTGAGGCACGAAATCCCAGGGTTGGAAGAGTCCTCAATGACCATTGCCTGGAAGATTTCAACAGCATCCATCGCATAGTGTGGTAAAGACACCGCGTGTCGCCACGGTATTGCCTGGATGTACCACCCGCATAGCAATTGTTCCCAAACTCCGGGGGATCGCTTCAAACAGGGCAAGCCGACCTTTGTGTCACTGGTCAAGGGCCGGACACGCGGTAAATCCAAAGTGCATCAAGACGCTTATGAACAAAAGAATATCAACTCTTATCATATGCAACAGCCATCTTGGCTCCGGCTCTGCCTCCTGAGACACGTACTCGTATATTCGCGTTGGGTCGTCGCGTTGCTGGAGATGACTTGGCCATCTTTGTTCTGTCTCATGTAAAGGATCTTGATCTTGAGTGCAAACCCCTTTTATATCTGGGTGTTTATATCAGCGATAGAGAGCACGCCGAAAGCGCCGTCGAGCCTCCATTACGTCTGTCAATCAAAACAACAAATTGCTAACCACGAGTCTTATTTCCTGCCTCGTTAAGAACAAACGGCTTGGGTCATCGAGATTGGCCGCGTGATTGTACTGTCGTATATGGGGAAGTCGAGAAATAGGGGGAAAGTCGAAAAAGTCCCTCGGGTGACGGAGAGAGAAGAACTCGTACACACTTTCGGCAGAGGCATCAATTACGTATAATAACCCACGTTGTGAGCAGAATAGCTGTAGATATCTGTGGTGGCAGAGGCATAGTCCCAAGTCTAACCGAGGTTCTCCCCAAGAATCCGCACTCTTCTTAGTCAACCCGGACAGACATTTTATCCGAGCCTTCTCCCCAGATGATGGCTTATGCACACGCGTAATGGTCGTAACTCGCGAGTTGGCGCCCAGGCCATTCGCCGTCCGTGTGCACGCGAGAAGGGACACCTGAATCATGTTGTGATTGGAAGTGTATTAACATGATGCAACAGGACAAATCAGTACAGAGGATGATGCACCCGCGCAAGTCAATACAAAGGACAATGGACAGAGGTACGGACAGAGAATATTCGTATATGGTAAATAGTCCGCACTGGAACCGAGGTTGCTGGCGGGGAACTGAAAGCGAGGAAACTTTTCAGTCGTGCAGGCCGCTCCCCCCTTAAATAAAAGCTAATCAGACAAAAACGGGACCGAAACCTTCCAAAATTCTTCCGAGAGAGAGGCAGCCCTGGCCAGCGTCAGGATACAAGCCAGCAACTGGTCTGTTCCAAAGCTTCGGTAGTGAGAGATAGTTCGGGAGGGCATAAAAGGGCCATATTTACTTCGGCGCTCTATTTACTTCTTACACAGCAGGTAGCTACCCCAGATACCCTGACAGCAAATCCACAGGTGCAAAGACCCATGCACAAGTTGCGCATACTGCAGTTCTCATCATGTAATACCATGGAAGTGATTAGTTCCCCAATTTCTATCTACCACGTCACGCTCTTAACTTCTCCTATTCTCTCAACCCGACCTCTCCTTATGCAGGCCGTTGCCTGTTTTGCTGTCGATGTTTGCCTCTACCCTTGAGTATATGCCTCTGGTATCAATCCAAATACAGATTGACCAAAGCAGACCTATCGTTAGACGGTCTTCTTGTCGTGGCACCCGAAACCATCCATCCATTGAGCTTCAGGAGCTCGACTGTTCGATCTCGGTTTGTGGAAAATACCGACAGTCCCCTCATTCAATTTGCAACATCCTGTCAGGCACTCCCGACCTCCAAGTACGCAGCAGCCACCCCGCCGTTCTCACCTGCGGGGAGATCCTGGTGGCTGCTAGAACTCGAGAGGATTAAGCAGCTTTTCCCTCGAGAATGGCAAGATCCACTTACACTCGTCCGTCCAGCGATGCAGAGGGCGCAATACTTGCAGACAGCAGCTCACCCTCCCCTTCGAAATGTCGAGCACGCCTACCCATTAAGATGGATCTCTCCACCGGAGACGTTGCGAGTCGAGCCGCTCCACGGCAGCCAAATATACGAAAACAGGACTCCAAGACTGGATTACGGGCCCTCTTTACTTGGAACAAGACTGAAAAGGAACAGAGCCCCGTCTCACCTGTCGTTGAACAGCTCTCTCCCTGTTCTGAGGTCTCCGAGAAGTCAGTGATAGCCGTGGCGGACGCGAGCCTGCAGCTCAGCCTAACTCTCACCAGGCCCAAGACGAGCGACATCGAATCCGACGTATCGCCAACCTCGCCTCCTGTGTCGACTATGTTCAGAAGGCTAACTTCGAAGCCTTCACGCATAGGCTTGGGTGCTGGTTCCACGCAGGAGATAATGACACCGAGCCCAAGCAGCCCCTCGAGTTTGCCGACCCCATCATCCCCGCCGCCGCCCGCCATGTCATCAGCAGTCTTGAATCCGCTGCCGTTTTTCCAGGCGTGCCATCAGGCGGTCAGGTATGCTCAACTATCAGCTTCGACGTTATCTACCGATGTAATTCTTCGCTTGAGTGGCCACCTGAGCAACAGCATTTGGAGAGACGAATCGGGGCCGGCGACGCAGGATAAGGGGGAATCAGGTGCCGCAGCGAAGAAAGCCGAGAAAGCGAAGCAAAAACAATTAAGGCAGATCTCGGACTCTCTTGAAAAGGCAGAATGGACGCAGAAGATCTTTGTGTTGGTCAGTCCTGGGTACCTGCTCCAGTATTCGAGAGATGGGTCGTTCAATCGACTGCCGGAGAAGATGATGCAGCTTAGCAGTGACTCGGGTAAGTGTGAGGTGGTGTTTTGAAGAAGATCTCGCTAACCGAGAATTAGTGGCGTTTGCAAGCGACGCGATACCAGGAAAACACTGGGTGATCCAGATTTCTCAAGGCGTGGATTCCTGCGAACCCCCCGCGAGTGAATCCAGGACTCTCCTGTCACGTCTCACTGGCAAAGGGGCTGACTACCGCCGACCGGTCACGAGCATGCTTCTAGTTCTGGACTGTGCTGCAGACATGGACTCGTGGCTGGCAGTGATCAGGAGAGAGATCGAGGCTCTGCGAGAGAAGAAACACTGCTCAGAAACAGAAGAAGCCAAGCCGGACGAAAAACTCATGCAATTGAAAGCACAACCGAGTTATCAACCGCTAGCAGCCGGCTACGCAGACCAGCAATCCAACCCGACTTCTTCTGGGGCCCCATCACTCGGTCTACCGTCTTGGGTACAGATGAAAGGAAGTGGGCTGGAGAAAGAGCTGGAAGAAGCGATCTCTATAATGATTGACCCTCCTCCGCCAGCTCGACCTTCCACCGGCCACCGCTCCGTCACCGACAGCATGACGTCCAACGATGGATGGCGTCTAGATGGTCTGCGAGACAGCACCGGCGGACTCTCTTATATGTCTTCCAGCCAGCGAACCCCGATCACATCTCAAGACTCCTCACCAGCAACTTCTCCCACCAGGGAGAAGGCCGGCTTCGACGACATCATCTGCCCCGTCACTCTAGACGACAACCATCTTAAACCCAACCCAACACTTCACGAACGCAGAAGATCCTTTCAACCAATGCAAGTCCTGAACCTGGAACCTCAAGCATCCCCAGCATCCCACCGAGAAGCCACCCTTGGCAGTCCCGTGGCCAGCGCAACACGATCTCGCTCTCCTGGCATAACACCCAACTTCAGCGTCCCGAACTCGTCTAGGAAGCGCTTCTCCACCGCCCAAAGCCCAAGCTTGTCACAACGCTCGGTGGAATCCAGTCCTCGAGACTCCATACCGGAGGGCACTCGCAAAGCAGTCCCTACATCTCGCCACCTCTCGCGCTCTCCTCTCTCCCCTGTCTTTGACTCTCCCAAATCCCAACAAGAGACAGCGGTCATCACACCAACTGACACGACGTTCTCCTTCGTCACCACCACCGCCAAACCGACTATCGTCAACATCCCACCCCGTCAAATCCTCCCCGCCGCCGTTACGTCCAGCCCGCTACCGAAACGGGTGTCGAGCCTGATGCCTTTCGATGGCCCCGAGAGCTCAATCATCGATATCCAGTTCCCGCGGCGATACTCCAGCCTGCAACCTCCGCGCGAGACGAGCGACGAACAGGTTTCCCTCGACGAGACTCTGCATGCAGTGTACCTCCCTCCGGCGGCGCGATCAGCACCAGTGCCCTTCTCGTCGGCTGCTGATATCTTCCCTGTAACGGCTCCCCCCGCGGACGCAAGACCAAAGAGCCGGGCAGGAATCGATACCGCTCTACCCGTGAGGGCAAACACGAAATCGAAGCTGCGCCGACCGAGTAATCTCCAAATCAACGCCACGGCGGCCCCTTTCACGCTCTCGCCGCTCTCCCACTCCAAGGCACTCTCCCCGGACGATGCCGTGGCGCGTCCCTCGTCGGCGCAATCCATGGCTCGGGCACCCACGCCTGCACCGCATGCCGGACGTCTCAGTCCAGCCCTCCTGCGCGCCAGAAAAGAAGAAAGAAAGGGCCTGACTGCGCGGCGCAGCATGCCAGTCCTCGTCGAAGGGCCCCCGCCCGCCCCACCTCCGAGCTGTGCACTGCCGCCTCTGCCATCGCCAGGCTTGAGGCCGAAAAGTGCCATGGGGAGAAGGACAGCTGCCAGGGTGGCGGAATGAGAAATCTCTTGTCTCTCTTGGAAGATGTGGAAGAGAAGCGACTTGCCATGCCATATATATCATGGCAGGATCTCCGGATAACCGTTCACGAAGACCTTTGGCAACGTGTGTATACGAGCGAAGAAACCACTAGCGAGCCCGCGAACAGTTACTCTACGACATCTTGTACACTCACGGGCACCCACTCTCACAAGCGCTTACTCTCACGCGCATTTAATCACACTCACTCACTCTCAATCATACACATATACAACATACTCTCTCACGTATATACAAGCATGCACACACCCCAACCCACCCGAACAATCCCCCAAGATCAAGCCAAATTCGATGTATCATACAATCAGCAATTTTTTTTTTCTTTTCCCGCCCACACCCTTTTTTTTTAATAAATAAATAGGGCACAGACTTTTCCAAATCAAATGCAGGCATGGATTAGATTAGCAGCACAGGACAAGAAGGGGTTTTAAAAACGGGTTAGGCTCACAGGACTAAATTGGCCGGAGTTCTTTTCTTTTTCTTTTTCTCTCTCTCCCCCTCTTCAGAGGATCTAAAAAGGTGCAGGAGAAGACAGATCCCAGACTCGGAGACAGTCGAGACTGTGACTCTCACATTGTACGTGTATATAAACATGGAAACATGAACAGAAGGAAATATGAACATGTCAGGGTAGAAGCAGAGAAGCAGACAGGCACCAGGTATTGAACCCATGTCAAAACTTGATGTGAAAAAAAAGGCAAATAATAAAAGAGAATAAAGAAATTGAAAGGTCTACCAAACATGACAATTCTTGAAATTTTATCAAATACGCATACATACTGTACTACACATAGTTAAACCCCCAACATCTACCCAACATCCACTAAAAGGTACCCATTACCAATGCAAGCCATCCGAATCCAAAGTCGAATGCCACACCCGCCATAGCAACAGGTGTGATAGACAACGTATAAGAGTTTATCATATCTATCTAAAACCTGGCCAGCCTCTCCCGTGCTTGACGCTCAAGTGGTTTCTTCTACCCGGCGACGAGGGACAGATTCAACTGCAACCACTTCATCCAGAACCCAAGAGCAAGGTCATGGAAAGCATCCTGATACTTGCTCTGGATCTTGATGATGTTCAGGTGCGAAGGCCCATCGGCTGCAGAGCTAGGAGCCGTGTGCGATTTGGAGGTTCTTTGCGGTATGGGGGCTATAGGAGAGGAGGTGATGGGGTAGATGGGGGCAGGTAGAGGAGTTGAGGCTACCAAGGAAGTGCCACATCCAATACCACTCTCAATCCCCTCTAGTCCCTCAAAAAGCATATCTGATCGGTAGCGCAATTATTCAATTCAAGCTAAACACGACAATCGCTGACGCTGTAGCCTCCTGACAGAACTAGATAAAACTCGCATAACGTGAACCCGTCCGTCTGACAACACTATTTCTAGTTGTCTCTCTGCCTGCCTGTCCATTTGTATCGAGGTTTCTGAAACTATGTCCATCAGCCCTGTGAAAAGATTCGGCCCAAGAGTCTAACTCTGATTTGAAGAATTTCCAGCATTCTGCCCATGTCTGCTTAACAACCGTCTTTATGTCCGGGGCTTGCACGTACTGCATCTGCCGATTCGACTGGGCACAGCAATACATGTAGTTAAAACAACACCCATTTTCTTCATCTTGATCTTCTGAGGCACCAGAGTTCCCTTCGTCATTGGGCTCGTTGCTTAGTGCGCCCGGACTGCCGGCTCTATTGATTGCCTGCATGCCGGACGGACGACTGGGTTCTGCAGAACTTGTCTCGGGCATGCGTCTCAACTTCGTGGTGGCTCTGGACTCGCGAGCTTTAGTTTTGCCTGATTTTTCATGCCGCGGGACTTGGGCGCCCCGGATGGGAAATGGACGACTTGCAAGTAATGGAGCGGTATCGTCACTCGGCGCATCTCCACCGGGTCGTAGAAGGCGTTCTGTCCGATCCTTGTTCTTTTCTTCGTCGCTGTGAGCAATGTCAACAGTATTTCCTCGCACATCACTGGCCATCAATTCCTCAGCGCTACGGGCTTCAACCTCCTGCCCTGCGGATCCGATCAAAATCCCCTGCATAACTGTAGAAATAGGCGAGACCTCAGTGTCAGAACTGTCACTGTCGGACACACTGCTTTCGCCACCGCTCTGATCCAGCGGATTCCGGGTAGGGATAGCACCTCTTGGGCTAATACTCAGCGTCGAATTTTCGCGGATGGGGGGCAGAGGCCGCGAAATCAAGGCACTCTTGATATTTGGCATTATTTTCCTTTCTTTTGAACTTGGAAAATGTGCTTCGTGTGTGGATAATCGAAAATTATGGTTACTCGTGTGTTTAGGGTAAATCGACTGAGCGGCTGCGAGGGCCAGATCAGAGGTTGATGTCGGGGAATGGGTGGAAAAGCGAATAGACCAGAGCTAGAGAGTACTAAGCGACGATTGCTGAATTCTGCGCAGAGAGTAAGGAGCAGGAGTTTGTAAGTAGCTGATAGTGTATCAGTATGTGGCATGCAGGCAATCCCGTTGGAACGAGCTTACTGGTACAACCGATGCATGTGTGAGTGAGAGCTCTTAGATTTGGTTACTGAAATGAATGAGAGCAATCTTCCATGAATATATTGATACGTGAGCGACTGTTGATGAGTGATACTGTATGGTGATGATTTTTGTTGGTGGAGTATTTGTGGAAGTCAACATCGCGTACCTGCCGAAAGGGGCGTAAGCGAGTCGCTCTTGCCACCAGGGGAGGGCTCTCCGTTGCGGGTACCCTGAAAGAAGTGGGAAGAGCATCTGCAAAGCCACCAGCTTCGCATCGCTGTAATGATTGACCCTTGAATTTTCGTCTTATACCCACGACAGGATCAATCAATATATGAAAAAAACCACTTGGAACGCTGCAGTCACCAAGGCAGTGCGGAGACGTTTACATTGATCTACATAAAATTTCTATTTGATGCTTTCGAGAAAACACTCAAATAAAATATCTGAAGCATCGCAGTAGATACAGGGACAATAACTTCAATAAGGTAGTCAGTCACGTCCTCGAAAGTAATCGTCACCCGATAACGACCGTCTTCCTAGCCAGTGACTTGAAGTCACAGGGCTAATTAGGTCAAGGCAGTGTGAAAGTACATGAAATACTCTAATGAAGAAACCAGTACTAGCTAAGATGCAGTCTTGGAAAAGAAAGCAGTTGATCGATTCTGTTGTGAGCTTTGACGTTGAGATCATCAATGGGCCAATTCAAACAGTTCAATAAACCTTGTCAGCACTCTGTCTCAGCGATCCTCACGATTAAAGATGCCAAACCTCCATCAACGCCAGTCCTGTGAAGGATCATTAAACAGTGCACGACAAGATTAAGTATTGGAAAGATGTCGCAGTCCTGGGCTAAAATGTATGAAGCATACACAATTTCTTCCAGAGAGCTGTAACATCAAGAGCCCAGCCCTTTTGACCGTCGTTTGAAGTTAGGGAGGGAATTCCGCCCCGGGCGACACACAACTGCAGACTGCAACTGATCACGGAAACCTCCAGGAGCGAGTTAGTCATTAATATTACCACGATTAGGCGGAGAATGAGACATTTCTTATGGATCCGTGTTGGACGAAGCCAGATCCACACCACTCAAGAGGTTTTATATGTATCAAAGCCATGAAATTGGATTGACTGATTTGCTTCCAAGCCACAACAATCAGCAGATACTCGTGAATTGGCAATTCAAGTGCGAGTGGGGTTAGTTCTTAGCCAGAACCATCGAAAAGAATCAATCTCAATCCTCGATAACTCAGGCAATCATCCCGCAAGAAATTTCAATATGGTATATATGCCATTTGGCTCATCAATGACTTGAAAAACCCTATCCAGGATCGAGCCGCGATCCTTGCGAAGCGCTCAGGAATCCACTTATAACGGTAGCAATTTTCATGAAGCCCGGTTTTCACTTCAAGGCTGACTCGCGATGACTTCCGTGTTCACAAGAACCTGAGAGTTTCTTCATCCGACTAATACGCTAACCGCTTCAAACAAGGAAAATCGCTGCTCTGAACCCATGGTTCCGATGATACCTATCCAGTACAGTAAATAAAAGAGGTAGCCCACGTGCCCTTGCTTACTTCCACCAGCGCCGAACACCCAACTACATTTACGCAGAGAGAACCAGCTTCCTCATTATTGATATACAATGCTGGGGAACTTTTTGCGCCCAGGTATGTTGACGTGGTATTCGTGGATTCCCTCCAAAGTCGCCGCATATCTGCCTCGCCATTAGTACGTGGAATGTCAAGATTCGCACCGAGTTGAAGACTTACAAAACACTCCCATCCGGACTCCAGCAGATTCCCATTGTCTCTGCGGCGCGTAAAACCTCATTCAGCCGTCCGTTTTCAACCATTCCGCTGAGAAAAGAAACGGCTTCTTCCGGCGACTCCCGCCACCACGGCTGCCGCAACCGGTGTGCGAATTCCCGTGGATTTGCGTTTTGCTCTTCATCTGCTGCCACTGTGGCGCTGAGCCTCTCTGGAGGGGCGTCTGGTCGGGCGCGGAGATACATGGATTCGACTTCGGCCCACGGAGTCAGAGATTGAGGCGCGCGGGGAGAATCAGTACCAAGAGATGGTCGACGACTGGGTGTCAATGATAAGGTATCGAATGTACGAGATGTGCTGTTAGTGTCTCTTCCATTGGATGTCTCAGCAGCCGTTATGAGGAGAGAAGAGTCGCGCTGTCTAGGTGTTGCTGAGGAGAGGTGATTCGAAGTAGCCCGTCTCTCGTTGTCCCGATTCCGTTCATCAATGAACGCCTGCAGCACGCCAGTACCAGTTCGTTCCTGATTGATGAGCTCGCGTAGGGCTGATGGAAGACGATGACCTGTAGCTATAGCAGGACGTGCATCCCCACTTGCTGTTGAACGCCGAGATGCGTTAAGAATTGTCGTCCTAGAGGATCCTGCTTCGGCGGAAACTTCTCGTGCAGCGTGTGCGTCTCGTCGTTGCCGTTCGATTCGATGGGATCGTAGGACGTCAAGGTCTTCGTCTGTTGTGGAGGGCGTGCGATGCCGATCGATCTCGCGTATCATACTTCCTAATTGGCGTCTGTCTGATTGAAATCCTAGAAATTCATCTGAATGGGTGAATAAAGCTTCATCACCTCGCAAGCCTGACAGCCGGGTGGATCTGTCTAGGATGGGTATCGTTTCTACATTTTGATCGTTGGTGTTGATCAAGATTAGTTGCCTTGAATGGAAAAGTGTCCGGACGTCGGCAACGCCAATGCGGCCACGGGATTCTGTCCACGCCTGGAGAAAATTAGTAAGCATTCTAGAGCGCTTGGAGTTCCTATGGTGGGCGTTCCTAATTGATGCCGTGTGTGAACGGATGGATTCACCTGCACTTACAAGGAGGTCATAGGGTCCTGGGGAGAAATCCATTGCTCTGACAGCCCCAGGCTGCCGACTAGGCCTTGATGTAGTGAAAGATACAATCAATGACTGAGGGTCGGTGAGGCACTCCGCGTCGAAAACGGATATGACTCCATACTGTGTTGCCACAGCAAGATATTTTCCAGAGTTGGAGAAGCATAGCGCAAAGCTGCCTCTCATCTGGGATTTGTCTGCTTGCCGCTGACTCTCTAATTGTATTCTTCCAGCCATAACCCATTCGTAAACCGGGTTTGGAATTGATTCGAAATTTTCTGCGTTTATGACCTTCTGAATTCTCTTATGAACATAAAGAAATGGATCATCGCAGATTGATACCAAGAGTTCGCCATCAGGTGAGATGGCAGATCGATTGACGAAGTCGGGCAGGGTCAGCTTATGTAAAATGTCAGAAGTTGCCAGATCCAGTATCGAAACGGAGCAGTCATTATTCGAGACCACAGCCACTGCGGATTTATAAGCACGTTCTGATACATCCCCACTCGGAAACCAAAGAGTCACGCAATTGACAATCTCTGAGCCAATCTTGTCGATCTCAGCAAAGGGTCTTGTAGAATTCCAGTTTTCTCGAAGTCTTGTGGAAGAGTTTTGCTCACGCGGGTATAAGCGTCGAGTCGGGTCGAGGTCTAACGGAAGTCGGGAGTCTGGATCTGCACTCAAGGAGGAAGACAGTTCGGAGCCTATTGACCTTTGCTTCAAAGATATAGCTGAAAAGTCACCCGTGTCCCCACCACAACACAACCAATCTTTTGAGGCAACCAGACATCTTGGGTGGAAGGAGAGAGAGGACACAAGCTCGCGCTGCCTAGTCTTGGTGTTTATAGAGAAGATGTCTGTTCCGTGGGGAAAATAAATGACATTCTGCTCTGGGGAGCTTATGAGAGACCGCAACTGCCAATGACTGAATAGTGTTAGTCAAGTCCATTAATATTGATCTTTTATGTACAAGAGAAGAATACTGTACAAGGTGCCATGATCTGGCAGAGAATGTTGGTTGTTCCCATTCCCACACTCTTTAATAGACTCACCTTGTATCTATCTTTGCCTGGTAGTGCCTTCGAGGAAATGGGAGTATCAAGTCTTCAGTAGCGTTGTGCCTGCAACAAAAATTAGCTTAATGGATTCGATTTGGGACGCTGCATAAACATACAAGCTCTCATCTTTGACAGCCATAGCTGCTACATGCGATAAGATACCCTTTCATGAAGTTCTTTGGTATATTGCAAGGCGTTGAAAGATGGCAGAGTCTAGAGAAAGCCAAGGTTATAACTGCTCAATGCTTGATGCAGGCAAACTGAAGTTGCAATTGTAGTAGTCTCCAATACTGATAATGACCTTCAAGAAGTGAAATTTCGTACTGTCTTGTTTTACCTTGTTTCATGACCTCAAAGAAGGCGCATTATTCCCTCGAGGCTGAGGTGGAGTCGAGGGGCTGTCGGCGCGGGCACTACCATATGCAAGACTGCCTCAGTCAGCAAAAAGTGGCCAAGTGACCAATCAGCCCGCCACGATAAGTGGGCTACTACTGTTTGCCGCTTGGCCGGTGCTTTTCAATTTCTGTGCAGTTCCATGCGCTAAGGATTTTTTCTAGCATTTATGTGCTGCTCTGCTCCTCCAATTCACCTCAAGTCGCACTTATTTTACTTACAATTCCAACTGTGTCCCATCTCAAGAAACGTCTCTCACACATCCCCCCCTTAATCTCATCGTGGCTACTAATATGTTGTCATCAAGATTGTCCAGAGCTGTAAGTGCCACTACTGAAAAGGACTTCGATTGCATCACCATCTAATAATTTGTAGCTTCCTCGAGCTACCTCTTCCGCAATAAGATCCTGCAAGCACACCCGAACACCTCTAGGCTCCTCATTTGTACGAAGATATGCAGATGAGGCTGAAAAGAAGGTCCGAGGACCAGTCATTGGTATTGATCTGGGTAAGTTTCCCTTGCTAGTGCTCGAGAATGTTGTGTGCTGATCATCTGCCTCACAGGAACTACAAACTCAGCTGTCGCTATTATGGAAGGCCAAACAGCTAAGATTATTGAAAACTCAGAAGGTACGCTCGATTATAGACAGATTTTTCTTCCCAACCTAATCATTCCGCAGGCGCCCGAACAACTCCCTCGATAGTAGCCTTTGCACAAGATGGCGAGAGACTAGTTGGTGTTTCCGCGAAGCGTCAAGCTGTCGTCAATCCAGAGAACACACTGTTTGCCACGAAGCGTTTGATCGGCCGAAAGTTCACAGACATTGAGGTTCAACGCGATATCAAGGAAGTCCCATACAAGATCGTGCAACACACCAATGGCGATGCCTGGGTTTCCGCGCGCGGAGAAAAGTATTCACCATCCCAAATTGGTGGATTTGTCCTGCAGAAGATGAAGGAGACTGCCGAGGCCTACCTTACCAAGCCAATCCAGAATGCCGTTGTAACCGTCCCTGCGTACTTCAACGATTCCCAGCGACAAGCCACCAAAGATGCCGGTCAAATCGCCGGACTCAACGTTCTCCGGGTCGTCAACGAGCCAACTGCTGCTGCTCTTGCCTACGGTCTTGAGAAGGATGAGGACAAGATCATCGCTGTTTACGATTTGGGTGGAGGAACTTTCGATATCTCAGTTTTGGAGATCCAGAAGGGCGTCTTCGAGGTGAAGTCCACCAACGGCGATACCCACTTGGGCGGTGAGGATTTTGATATCCACTTGGTCCGCCATTTGGTTCAACAATTTAAGAAGGATTCTGGCATCGATATTTCGAACGATCGCATGGCTATTCAACGTATCCGTGAAGCTGCGGAAAAGGCAAAGATTGAGTTGTCTTCTTCTATGCAGACTGATATCAACCTTCCTTTCATCACTGCCGATTCTTCCGGACCAAAGCACATTAACCAAAAGCTGTCAAGATCCCAACTTGAGAAGCTTGTTGATCCTCTGATCAGCCGTACTGTTGAACCTGTTCGCAAGGCTTTGAAGGATGCCAACCTTCAGGCCAAAGACATCCAAGAAGTGATTTTAGTTGGTGGTATGACCCGCATGCCAAAAGTTGCCGAGTCCGTCAAGAGCATCTTTGGCCGCGACCCTGCCAAGTCCGTCAACCCTGATGAGGCCGTTGCTATGGGAGCTGCGATCCAAGGTGGTGTTCTTGCTGGTAACGTTACTGATGTGCTTCTTTTGGACGTCACCCCCTTGTCTCTGGGTATCGAGACTCTTGGAGGTGTTTTCACTCGTTTGATCAACAGAAACACTACAATTCCGACAAAAAAGTCCCAGGTCTTCTCCACCGCTGCCGACTTCCAAACCGCCGTCGAGATCAAGGTCTACCAGGGGGAGCGTGAGCTTGTCCGTGACAATAAGATGCTTGGTAACTTCCAACTTACTGGTATTCCACCTGCTCACAGAGGTGTTCCACAAGTCGAGGTCACCTTCGACATCGATGCCGATGCAATTGTTCACGTTCACGCTAAGGACAAATCCACAAACAAGGATCAATCCATCACAATCGCCTCCGGATCTGGCCTCTCTGACGACGAGATCCAAAGCATGGTCAACGACTCTGAGAAGTACGCCGAATCTGACAAGGAGCGAAAGAACGCCATCGAAGCCGCCAACCGTTCCGACGGTATCTTGAACGATACTGAGAAGGCCTTGAACGAGTTTTCTGATAGACTAGATAAGAGTGAGGTCGATCA
Organism: Diplocarpon mali; assembly: GCA_024741835.1. NCBI lineage: Eukaryota > Fungi > Ascomycota > Leotiomycetes > Helotiales > Drepanopezizaceae > Diplocarpon > Diplocarpon mali. The sequence continues at coordinate 26,520 of JAENRP010000306.1, forward strand.
AATCCGTGAGAAGATCACAGCTCTCCGGGAGTTTGTTAGCAAGTCTCAATCTGGTGAGGGTACTGCCACCGCTGCCGAGATCAAGGAGAAGACCGACGAGCTCCAAATGGCCAGCTTGAATCTCTTCGATAAGATGCACAAAGCCAAAGCTGAGGCCGGCGAGAACCCACCAGCTGGCGAGAGCCATACACCCGATGGTGAAGTCAAGGACGGCGAGAAGAAGCCATAAATGACCTGACCATTCCCTGGACTAGTCTGCGATCTGGGGGGCTGGTCTGAAGAGACTGAACTGCCTCCTCTGTATTCATTTTGTACTCTTTTGTTGTACATCGGTGACTCTTCTCTGTCGTCATGGCTACCATAATGTTGTTTCTTCATAGTTTTGGGGGCGAAAACAAAAAGGCGTTGAGAGCTGTACGCATTGCGCATTGCAGTGTCAAATATAGCGTGGGCTCAAGGTGGCGGATACCTTTGCACAGGAATGGACACTGTGGCTGTACAAAACTAGGATAAGACGACGAATAATATGACATCCCCTCTCACAGAGCTTCAGTGCGATTCACAGTCTTCTCTTGTACATGATCCTCAGATATTATGCGTCACGATGCTGACTGTGCTGCATGTGGGCATGGGACTAGGCATGGACCAGCGCGTGGACTGGGTAATAGCCTTGCCCGTTTCTCTCCAGGTCAGCTCTCATTCTGTTGCATATCGCATTTTCATAGTATGTTTCACCAGAGATTACTACTAATTATGAAGACACTTGTCTCTTTCTGATTCAGTGGCTCGTCCAGCCTAGGTTCTCCTAGGATTTTGCTTTCACTGAAACGGTTTACTAGTGAGAATGAGGATACGTACAACTCCCTATGTACCTATTTCTTATCTTCTTTAATTCTTTGGGGAATTCCAAATGTTCCTCTTGCGTTGGTATTCGCGAGAGGCAATATCGGCGGGCAGGTCAGCCGCTTTCCAATCTTCCTTTGCAATCTGATATGCGGCACGGCAACCAGTATCTCGCCGTCTCTTGTAATCATCCATGTATGTAAAAGCATACTTTCATCCACCAATAGCCCCTTACACAATCCAGAGGAAAGAAGACATTTAAACATACCTACCGCATCCACTCCTCTCTTGATGGTGTGCTTTTTGATGGGAGAGCATTGTATTGAACTTATTGCTTGCTCTCTCGTCAGTGAGAATAGACGTTCCGTCAATGAGCATAGTAAGCATCACTTTTGACCTCTCCTGGTTCCGGGTTCCCTGGCCAGTGCTAACCTGCCTCCATTTTGTTTCTCATATTGATAAATCCATTCTCTTCTTGCGCAACGGATGAACCCATCCAAATATGCTGAAGTGGTACTGCAAAAGAGTAAACATAATGTGCCGACGCTGCACGACCCACGAAGCGAATGGCTCCAAATATGACATCGAACACGCGGGTCACGTGTCCCACAGCCATCAAGAATTTATTCTGGGCAGCCGAGATGTTCCCCGCCGTGACGACGATAATCTCAAACCAAGAAATCTCATCCCCGCGCAGCACCTCCAACACACATCTCTCTGGAGCTCCTGAACAGAAAGCCACGAACTGAGCGCATAGAACGGGATTAAGATGTCGAAAGTTGCAGGGTAAGGAGCTCCGCCTGTCCCTTGCCCGTCCGCCACCATCAGCGGAAAGAAGAAGCTCTTGACTGATATTCCTTGCTTCACAGTCGTGCCGACTGGGCCGACGATGAGGATCTCGACGATACCGGCGCCACCGAGCTCCCTCCACCCTCCACAACTACCAATAAAGATGGCACTAAGACAATTGTCTCCTGGAGGTTCAACGACGAGGGTAAGAAGGTGAAAACCACACGTCGGATCCGATTCACAGTACATAAGGAGGTTGTCAATCCGCGGGTAGCAGAGCGCAAGCAATGGTCAAAGTTTGGACTTTCTGCTAAGGATGGTTCCGGGGTACGTTGATCTTCAGCTTACGCGTTCACGGAGAAATTATTTACAGTTACAAATGACAGCCAGCTACGGATACCACAAGTGTAGGAGAGAACATCATATTTCGTCCAAGCACCAACTGGAGAAAAGACGCCAAGGAGGAGATGACTGAAGCCGGCAGCATGAAGGACAAGTTGAAGGACAAGAAAGTCAAGTGTCGTATCTGTAACGGCGAGCATTTCACATCTCGCTGTCCATTCAAGGACACCATGGCCCCGGTCGGCGGGGAAGGTGCAACAACCGATGTTGCTGGCGGTTCCGCAGACGCCGTCGAGGGGCCCGGCGGCCTAGGAGTAGGAAAGAGCTCGTATGTCCCGCCGCACATGCGGAATGGCGGCGGAGCAGCAGCAGGTGGCGACAGAATGGGTGGCGGAAAGTACGAGCGCGACGATCTGGCCACGCTGCGGGTAACCAACGTGTCGGAGATGGCAGAAGAGCAGGAGCTACGCGATATGTTTGAGCGGTTTGGTCGGGTCACGAGAGTCTTCCTTGCGAAGGACCGCGAGACGGGCATGGCGAAGGGGTTTGCGTTTATCAGTTTCCAGGAGCGGACGGATGCGGCGAAGGCATGCGAGAAGATGGATGGGTATGGCTTCAAGCATCTCATTCTCCGAGTGGAGTTTGCAAAGAAAGCAGCTTAGATACCAAAAGACGTCCTATCGCGTCGATGGACCGACCTGTAATAAAAATTCACGCAGCAATTGCCAATCCTGGGGCACATGAATACCGGCCGGATTGCCGTCATGAATGCAGCGTCGTCTGGTCTCGAGTGAGAGGTTCGTCAATCCGTTCGCCGTTGCACACCAGCAGCTCGGCCAGTCGCGCTCTACCCAATCACTTGGTTCAGATCTCTTCACGCGGGAAAGACGGTTGTCTCTGGGGGACGAAGCATTGTGTTGTTGTGTGGACATGGGATCTGTTTCGAAACGTTGGTGCAAAGCAGCCCCATCCGAGCGTTCGAGGCAGACAATCCGGTCGTCCGCCGAATCTCGACGCGAGGACCTCGTCCCAATCCGAGCACCACTGCTTCATTGCCATGGTTGGACGTGCTCGAGCCCCAAGGGCCATCTAGAACTTCCCTCGCCGACGCCACGATGCGGTGTTTGGGCGCCGCGCACCTCCAACTACTCTGCCTTGGGCTTAGAGAGGCGCCCGAGAGACGGATTCCACACTCAACTCCAATATCGGTCCGATAGATCACTTCCACGCCCGGGCGGCAGCCGCTCAGGCATATCTGATGCTCTGCGTCGACGCTGTTTTTGATGTGCTGCGGAGAATGAACCTTGCTTGATGCTTCGTGCCCAGGGTCCCGTCCGATTGTCACTTTTCCTCCTTGGCCCTTTCTTCTCCAGGTTCCTTTACTTCCGCGCTGTTGCCCTCCTCATTTTCCCCCATTACAGCAAGACTTGGGCTAAATAAGTTTTCCTAAACTTCGTTACATTCGTTTTCTTTCTCTTTCAACTCACTCCCTCTACTCCTTCTACTCGTCTGCGTGCCTCTCCATGCATCTCTGTGTGCGCAAGGAGAAGTCTACTACTTATAGCAAGTAACCAATGCAGATACCACCCCCCGAGGTGGTCGCGTCATGGCCGGTCCAGAATCTGGTCAACCCCGAGACGAGAGGCATGGGCAACGTCGTCCTAAACATTGTTCTCTACACTCTTTTACTGTCTTTCGTTGCTCTGCGTATCTTCACGAGGACGCAGCTGAAGAATGCATTTGGGGTCGATGATACGTTTATCTTGTGTGCCTTGGTTCGTCCTCTTGGACTCTTCCCCCCTATGGTTTCGGGGGACTTGAGGCTGATGAGGGGTAGCTACCGACAACGGGGTTCTTCACCATGAGCATTTTAAAGGATACCAAGTACCTGTGGGTTCGTCATACGGTATGCTTGCTGACGGCTATGTTTCAATGGAGCGGGTGGAAAAGCTGATATTGAATGCAGTATGACATCCCACCAAGCCATGTTGTTGGAGGACTCAAACTGGTGATGGCGGCAGAAGTGACCTTCGCCGCCGCTATCACGCTCACCAAGCTGTCTATGCTGATGCTTGTCAAGAGACTGCTTGCAAGTGCCTCACTTTTCTGGCGGCGAATCACTCTCCTGGCGATCGCCATTGTGACGATCCAGGGGAGTGTGTTTTGCTTGACAATCCTCTTTCAATGCCGGTACGCCCCATCCTTGTTCTGGACCAAGCACTTTTTTGTGTTTTCCCTCAGGTGCACGCGTTGACGATGTGACGAATAGACCAATGCAGGATTACTGGAAGATCACAAAAGGCCCGCAACCCAACTGCATCGACCAGCCTGCCACCCTTCTCTCAGCGGGTATCATAAACACCTTAACCGACATCCTGACGGTGCTCCTCCCAATTCGCACCATTTCTACTCTCCAACTTCCAAGACGTCAAATGGCGATCGTCATCTTGCTTTTCGGCTTCGGCTTCATCTCGTGTATAGCCGGTATCATCCGTACATACTTCATGTACGAGGTCACCACAGGGTGGGATCAAACATGGCGTTCATACCCAGTCTGGATAACCTCTGCATTGGAGCTTTACATCGGAATCGTGCGTCTCCTCTTCTCTCCTCACCCAGCGACCGCGATCACGTTCTCAATCAACAGCAACCATCTTTAGGTTTCAATTTCTAATATTCCGTAGATCTGCGCCTCAATCCCGGCCACCAAACCCTTCTTCTCAACCTACCTTCCCGAAGTCTTCGGTAGCATGACCTCTTCCTTTTCCAATTCCCACTACCAGTGCCCCTCAAGATGCAACCGCAGCCAAACCCAACCCAGCAGTCACGACGGAGAACTGTTGGATCTCGAGAAGCAACTCGGCGTTTCGGGTGCGAGGAAAAGAGGCATAAATGAGACGGTCATTTCCAGACTGGAGAGCAGGGACTGTGAGGCTGGGGAGGTGAATGGAGAGTGTATTATGGTCGTCCAGACTTTTGAGACAGAAACGGGACGCTGGTCGGGGATGAGCGGTAGGAGGTGAGGATTGGGGTGGGTGGAGTAGGATCTTGAAGGGCGTTATAGGTACCTGGCGGTTGGGTTCGGAGGCGCGGCCGTAGGCCAGGGTCACTTGTTTTGGGCACGCAGGGCGTCAGGTGCGTAGATACATGGAGCTGCAGCATATGGTTGGCGTTCTTATTCCTCCATTCTGTGCCAATATGCAAAATCCCAGTTTCTCTCCATTTCACATTAAGAGCGGGCATTTCAGCCTACGCGGGTATCGGCGATTATACAACGCCGTGATTTGCCAGCAGTTGCTAACTAGAGGGGAGCCGTCTTAAAATGAACAGCGCGATAATGTCCCTTTTTTTCTGCTACAGTCGACCTCCCCTCCCCGTCTCTTCCTCCCTAGTTTTTAGTCTGTGGGAGACTTACTCGCCACTAGGAGAGGGGGCTATTGCGGTGGCGAATGGCGAAGAAGATTAAGAAACACAAGAAATAGAGCACCTTATGGATCATAGGTAGTGTATTTGAGTGAGTCGGGGCAAGCCAAGGTATTTTCCGGCGAAAATAAGATAACCGGAATGACTCTCTGCAATTTGACACTTTTACAAAATCTATTAGATTATACCATTAATATCATACTGTATATTTGTAGCCGTATTATTCAAGTAGCGAAGAATCATTTGAGGTTCGGCGTAAGCTGAAAAGACATTTCTGGATCTCCGATTTGACACCACCTGCCTTGAGCACCGTTGCGCACTAGGGGCAAAGTCCAAAGCAAGGGATGGCTCTGCAGAACCGAGCCGCCGAGACCTTCAGAACGATCATTCGTCGTGTCCGTCTGTATGCCCGATCAATCGTCGCAAGGCAATCTCAACCTCTTATCCACATAGTCGGTGATCTGGCTACACAGGTCATGATACCTCTGAGAGATGGCTCTTGTTCTCAAAGTCGGCCAATGCATTGAAGACATCCCACGTGACTACTGACCTGGTCTACCATGTTGGCACCGGCCAGTTTCTACAGCCAGCAGAGAGCCCTTGGTAAACTCTACTTTCGTCTAATGCTTGATCCTCGGCTCTTAGAATTAAGCGACCATACAATGTAGGTCTGTTCTAAGAATGTTCCAAGATTGACGGCGCTTGAACAATTGGCTTCAATCGTCGGCTACAACTTTGAAATGGTCGGAACTAACCGCATGATATTTCGCTTTTTCATCACATCAGGTGCACCTGGCGGCCTGCTTCGTCACTCAGTGAGGAAATGCCTGTGATGCGCTTTCATTTAAACCAAATCATTTGTACTTTCTAGCTGCAATAGAAGTTAAGTTGACTCAGGTCAAGTGATGATGATAGTAATAACGTTTAGATGGTACTCTAGTTCGAACCAATGATACTTTCTACTTAGTACATAGGGAAATAATCTAAGGTTTTCTATCTATGCACACTAGATTCTTGGCAATGCTGCTTTTATTAAATTCCTTAGTATTTTATATAGCCACCTTTTGCGTCAATCACTGCTTTATATCTATTTAGCATTTCCCTAATCAAATCTCTAATTATCTTAACTGTTATTGATTCCTAAGCTTCAAGTACCCCCTGTTGAAACCCCTGCATAAAAGAAGGTTCTAGTATAGCGCACAGACAGAAAACCTCAGATTATTTCCCCATGTACTAAGTAGATCAACTGCTTCGTCTGGCTTTAGCCCTTTGGTAAATTTTGTAGAGCAGGGTAGTCATCACAGACCCCCTTATGCAGTCTGCCATAACGTCAGTGATTAATAGTAGCTCTCAAATCAGTTGGCATAATGGAAGGAACATCCATATGGCATGCTCTACATACAAAGCTCCTAAGCAGATGGTAGAACAGAGTAAATATACACGCGTTACTAATATCAAACATCGTCGCAATGCCCATCGAAGTACCCTTCCCCACGGCGAAGAATCCGAAGATATGGATGAATAAGGCCGGCTCAAGTTATATGTAACAATCTAGCATACAATGAAAAGAATCCTCATTTAAGCTATAGCATTGCTCTCATCTTCAAGACCTTCTGCAGGAAACGTGATGCTTTGGTCAAGATTAAGGATGCGGGCAGTAACTTTGTCGCAAGTCAAACAAACACCATATGAAACAACATTCAACCTTGCCAGCTTACATTAAAGCTCCCCGGATTGCAGAACTTAGTATTAATATGAAGTTTATTTAGTCTGCGACAAAAGATAAGGTAAGCTGGATTACCGTCATTGGCTGATTATCATTAACCTCAACGCCAGGTATTAGGTCATCACGAAGGCAAGGTATATGCATCTTAGGGCCTATTTGGTTTAGACTCTCAATTGGCGTTTATCAGAAGCAGAGGTTCGAAATATGCCTTCGATTCTCGGAATGCTGAGAAAATAAGTCGCAAGTACTCGATCTTAAAACTATTATTTCCTCGCACCTCTGTGTCGTACTCTGGGAAATCCCAGGTTTCTAAACAGTACGGCGCTCTTAAATAGAGTTTCGTGCAGATTACTGTATATATTTCTAGTTTAATCTAGTTTTTGTGCTCTGAAAGTCTGAAAGTAACTACTATCTATCAGGCGCGATTAGTGGATTTGATTTTCGAATTATAGAAGCAACCTCCAGACCAAGTTTGGGAAATCGCTTAAATCCGTACAAGGTGGCGAATGTAATCCTGAATCACTGTATCCCAAATACATTCACGCGCTTGGACTAAACATCTACCTCTTGCAGAATCGTATTCGAAAACACGATTTGCCTAGTTTCGGCTCCGGCCAAATGCACCCTTAGGCAGAGCCAACGTCATGACGTGCGGAAAAATTTGTGACCTCAATGGAGCGGTCCGTGTGGAAGGGAGAAGCAGTGGAGGCTATGGATGGGACTGGGCTACTATTTCGACCTCCAGTCTGTCTCTCCACTCGACCTCCAAATTTTTTGCCGCGTTCAAAGTCTGTGTATCCTGCTGTGCGACATCACTCTGGCCTCGATTCATCTCGAAATTGAGGGCGACCCTCTTCTCTTCGAGTCTCTTCTAGCTGTGGCGCATTGATTTGGATTAGGAGCAAATGCTCTTATACACGCTATCATGTGTCGTCGAGTTCATACGGCTCCTCTCGTTGTCTTTTGGTAACGGTCTATACACTTCACGGCCAGCTGCACTTTCGACACAGATATTAAGGAATGCGCACCAAAATACTAAAACTTGGAGCGGTCTCTACACCTCCTCTCGAGGAGAACTCCCATTAAAAGTTACAACGATATACAGTGTAAAGCCGGCTACACTAACTTTGAGTACTCATGCTTGGGGGCAGGTCATCATCTCCTTTTCCCCACTCACCTTCCTCGGGACCAAGTGTCAGTTCCAAGACTCCCCCTTCTGCGAAAAAGCTATGATCAATCCAATTCCGGCTCCAAGGGGCTCCATCTCTGGTCGCCTGTTGGATGTAAATGTTCTTGTATTCAGGATCGAAGTTGATATTCCGAATCGTTGCCGTCTTTCCTGTTTGGCTATTCACGACGCTGATTTCCTTGAAAAACGGTGGTGTGATGAAGTACACGTCTTGTCCGGGATTAGGAAATATGCCCATCATAGTCAAGGTGACAAAGGACCCCATGGCACCCGAATCATCGTTCCCTGGGATGCCATTTACCGTGTTGTTGAATTCTTTTGGGATGTACGCGTGGGCGCGTCGAGCACTAAGAGCAGGGCGGCCAGCATAATGGTAGAGGAAGACAGTCAGGAAGGCTTGCTCGTCGCCCATGTAAAGTAGACCACTCTCGTGGAGGAAGTCGAGTCGCTGCGTGAACTTCTCTTTACCGCCGAGCACATTGATGAGCTTGGCCATATCCTGGGGAACAAAGAAAGTATAAAGCCAGCATGCACCTTCGTAAGTCTCACCGCCGCCGCTATCGAAATAACAAGAGTCTGGTAAAAGAAGGGGTGAACATCTGGCCGGATCCTGGAATACCCAAGTCTTATCCGCTTTGCTTCAGAAAAGTCAGTCCAGCAGGGAGACAGTGAGGCAAATATGAGACAAACCGTGGCTGCAAAAATCCTACGAAGCCCGTATCGACGCCATTTATTGATGAGTTCTGTGTTGGGTTGAAGAGATTTTCCCAGTTTCCTGCTCTGCGCAGGTACTTTTGCTGGTCTTTAGGGTGGCCGAGTCCTTTCGCCATAGAAGCAATGCAGAAATCATCGTATGCGAACTCAACCGTTCTTGATACACTTCGAGTTTTCAGGCCCATTGCGCGATCGGATTTGTCAGAGATGGGAATGAAGTCCAAATTCTTCCAGCTATCAAGACTTCCTCTGCCAGCGGAGTTCCAGTCGTCCAGTTCGTCTTCGGCATCCGACACAACCGCTCGATACGCCAAGTTCCAATCAATAGGACCTGCTAGTTTCTTTACATACGCATCAGCTATAACGACGTCGGCGTTCGACCCTCCTTGCGTGAAACCCGGATTTAGACTCATGCGACAATCGGGGAGCTTCCCTTCGAATTTCCAGATGTCGATTAAAGCCCTAACCATGCGCGACTGCTCATCAGGATCCACCAATGTCAGGAACGGGTGCTGAGACCTGAAAGAGTCCCAGATACAATAGAAGCTGTCGAAATAAGGCTCTGAGCTATTCCACAAAGAATTCTCACCAGTGTAATCTTGTGGGCTCAGCATTGTGCGGTAGAAGCCGCTCCAAAAGATAATCTCCAAATCTTTGTCCACGCCATCTGACACAGTTTTGACGACATCAAGTTTCTTCTGCCACTCTTTTCGGGCAGCTTTTCTTACCTCTTCAAAGTCGAACTTCGAGATCTCGGATTCAGCATTTCGACATGCTTGAGCTGGGTTGATGAAACTGAGGCCGACTCGTACCAGAACGTGGTCATTTGCTGACGGGGCAAATAACGACAGTGTTCCACCAGGTGATGATCCCGAAAATTCTCTTTCGTTTTCACTCACAATTAAACCCTCGTCTTCCCATATTTTGCTCTCCGGCAAGGCAACTCCGCTGAAGTCCATACAGAAATGTAAGTGAAATCGGCCGGTGCCAAAACTGGGCTCAAAAGTTCCGCTTCCAGAAATTCGGCCTGAATCATCGTCGACTGACACCTGCGCACCCCCTATGCGCCTTCCAGCTAAATCGTTGAGATCTAAGGTGATTATGGGCCGAAGGAGATTGCCAGTAGCCGACACGTTTTTGGGGAACGTGAATCTATACAATGCTGTATGAGCTGTGACAGTTGCTTCTCCTCGAATGCCGTCTGCAAGCGTAATGTCGAAATATCCTGGAGACGCATCATACTTTCCACGGGCAACCAGGCGTTGATTTTTGGTAAATTTGCACTTGGTCAGGTCATTTTCTTCGCAAAACTGTGGGAAGATTGGAAAGTTGCCGAGAGATATTGCCTGGGTTTGTATTTAGCAACTTGTCGCTGAAAATGAGGGGATCTAGCTATTCACCCCGCCAGTTCCCGAGTCATGCTGCAAATGGATCAGGTGAGCAAGACATTCGTTTGTAAAGGCCGGAAAAGAAAAATTACCATGTGACTGAAGCCAGTTATTTGGCTGTCGTCTGATGCAAACCCCCCGTGTGGTTCCCCGACACAGTCGGCAGAAGCTTTCGCCATACCTGGCCTCGTCAGCTCTCAAGTATTGAAGTCAATTGATTCAATACGAGGGCAACCCCACCATACGGCAACGAGGCACCAGGGAAAGCGTGTCCTACGTTATATCAGTTGATGGTTTCTGCATCAATGCTTACGACAGGTATCATGATTCCTATCAACCAAGTCGGAGAACTCACCTCCATTCTTTGTCCCAATGAACATATTGACTTGGTCGAGCCTATCAGCCCCGCCTGTCCCATACCGCACCGCGGGCTGGGATGCTGGATACCAGGGGCGGGCATACAGCAAATAGATGGTTAACACCGCACACGCACACGTTTCCAGGTATGATTTTATTCGCGGCATCGTCGTGAAGAAGCTCTGATGAAGTTGATACTAAACACAGGGTGAGGCAAGGTGGCTGGATTAAATGGGACGAATCTGAAACGCTACCCACGTGACCATACTTTAGGTTACAGATACTGGCCATTTTTAGCACGTCACGAGGCCTGGGTTTGACAGAAGAGAAAATGCGGCTCAACAAGAGTAAGTGGACGATTTGCCTGTGATGCTTCTAGTAGCGTTCAGATGGAAGAAATTGTCCGGGGAGTCGGGTATTAGAGGTCGGTGGATGAACCGTGTAATCTTGTCGTCCTCGCATTCATAATCCCGTAATTCAATCAAAGTAACCAAGGCGCTGTTATTGTGTCGAGTAGTCATTACACTTCTATATAGTCAATCCTCCACCAGCCAGCCAACTCGACTGCAGCCCTCAAACTTGACTCCAAACCTGGAAGCAAGGGAGGTCACCTCGCTAGAGACAGGGGTCGCGCTAAGTGGGGCGTTGAAGCGATGTTGACTTTGGGCGATAATTTTGGGGACCACATGGTATGGTTTGTCCCAGGTTTGCTTCCTCTCATGGTGATCTCAGTATGCTACTCATATCTTTTGGTGGCATACACTCCAAGCGGATAAAAGACAACGCCCAGGAACAGCACTCCTCGCTGTGTTGCTACAGCCTGTGGCTGCCTGACATCATCTTGTTGATGTTTGTATCACTTCAACAAAGAGCTCGTTAAGCCTGCTTATGTGTTGCAGGAGCTACGTGACCCGTGGTCGGGCCGGAGCGACCCGAAGAGGAAGTATGACTACAGCCAACGACGCTTCCCGACTTCGTGTGACCCTTAGCTCCATCACTATGTAAGTACTTGATTTCAGGCTCTCTCAGTCACAATCAGTTCACAGATACCCGAATTATTGACAGGCTCCCGCCACTTCTGCCAGTTTCTGATCACGAGTATTGACGAAGATCTCTGAATGGCAGTTTAAATAGTCACGCCATACGAAGAGGATTAAAGAGCTTCAGCCCTCCCATTTCCAGGAGCCCTGCTCCCCTCCTTGGCGGAGATTTTGGCAACATAGATAAAATACTTGCTGTAACAACGCCCTCGAACGACCATATCAAAAATAAGAAAAAAAGAATGCTCGACAAGGACCTGTTGAACGAGGAAATTCTTGCTCCGATCAGTGCCGTCTCGTATATTGATAGAGGGATTCTCAAAAGTCGGTTCCGAAATATATCATTCACTGCTATTTTTGATTCCGTTTCATTATTTTCGCAAGCTTATACTGTGATTTATAGAACTCCCACCCGGCACAATAGTGCGTGGCATCTCTCCTAGCGGTGCTTCATACTGGGCGCGTACGGCCAAGATAGAGGCTACTAATACTCATGGAGATACAAGAGAGTACTTTCTGAAGGTAAGTTGAGCATATTCGGTCCTAAGTCTCCTAGAGAGCCGTGCTGATGCAAACACGAGGTCCTCCGGGGTGACAAGGGAAAGTATGGGGTAGCTTCAGAGTTCCATTCCATGCAAGAACTCTATAGAGTTATGCCAGAGATTGTCATAAAGCCCGTCGCTTGGGGAAGCTATGAGGAAATTCCTGACACTCACTTTTTCTTGTGCGACTTCAGGGAAATGAATGGCGATATACCAGACCTTGCTTGTTTTCCAGCACTCCTGGCCCAGATGCACAAACGAGGGATCTCACCAGATGGCAATTTCGGCTATCCGGTTGCAACGTTCGGTGGTAATAGAGCCCTGATTTTCCCAATCCAGAAGACCTGGGAGAAATGCTTCTCTATGGGCTTGCAGGGCGTATTTGCGGCCGAATTTGAGATGCATGGTCCCGACGAAGAGCTGAGAATCCTGACAAAGACTATATTCGAAAAAGTTATTCCTCGTCTGCTGAGACCCCTTGAAAGTGAGGGAAGATCCATCACTCCTTGCCTGGTCCATGGAGATCTGTGGGATGGTAATGCATCGGTCGACCTGGCAACTGGTCGCCCGGTGATATTTGATGGAACGCCACTTTACGCTCATAATGAATGTGAGTAAGTTGGATGCGAGGGCTACATTTTGATAAATTGAGAATTGACTGTGAGACTTACCAGACGACCTTGCTCCTTGGCGATGCCCACATCATAAGATGACAAAGGCATATATTGACGAGTATTCGGCACACTACGAGTCAGCGGAACCCAAAGAAGAACTCTATGACCGTCTTGACTTGTATTGTCTGTATGTAAATTTGAGTTTGTATATTTACGCGCAGAACAAGCTTACCATTTTTCCAGACGATTCACTATGCACGGCTCGTCAATGTTTCCTGGCAATCTCAAACTCAGAGAATAGTTAGTATAGCTTCAGAATTAGCAAAAAAAGCGGCTGACAAGAACCCAAGCGGCAAAAAAGCAATGAGGGAGCTGGTAGCAAAATACAGGGAAGGCTATGAAGGCTACGCGGAGCGGAAAGGCATTGCTTTCTCCGGAAGCTAAACCGCCTGTACTTTTCGAAGGTTAGGCATCTATTTGCTGTTCTTGCCGATTGAATCATTATTCAGGCAGTTTAACGAGAATCAATGCTTTAAGTGTACGTTGTCATTACAATAGTTGTGAGGTGAGTAGCGCAGCGAAGAGCCGACCCACCCTACGCCTCACGCCTGTCATCTAATAAAGAACTGAGGGGAAAACACACAAGAGTAGGCCTCGTAGAAGACCCAAAAACAAGAGAGGGAAGCACCACAATTAGGCTATCCTCGACGAGGTGTTGGGAATAATTCCCGAGCTGGAGGTATATTGCTGTACTATGGCGTTGCGCACTGTTTCTAAGTACCAATAGGTATCCTATTTATCCTTCCTCGGCCCTATGCCGATCATATGACCTTATGTCACGAGACCCCTACGTTTCTGGTCTCTACACTAATGACTTTGATTTCTTTCTACACCAGCATAACTCCACCTCATTGGCTTTTTTAAGATTTTCAGTCTAACTTAAAACTGTGTCAAAGCTAATTTGATATTTGCCTGTCATATGAAACTACTACAAAGTGTAATTATAAATAATCTAGAAAGGAGTGTAAATTTTGTTTCTGAGAGAAATTCTAACCTCTAGCCGGGAGATCGGTTCAGAAAGTTTATTGGGAGACTTCTTTGCTATATTTCATAACTACTATAATTAGATTTCATCAGCCTCGCTGTCCTTTATTGATCAGCTCAGTTACGCCTTGCCGACCTTCAATCCGCTTAGCCTCGCTTATGCGTAACGCTAGGATTATCTAGCTTTTACTTACGCTGGAGGCGAGATCTTACAGATGCGTTTAATAGTCTCAGTCCGGTCCCAAGCTCGAGTTACGTGATATTAAACCAACCAGGCAAACCAAAAACATTTTCAAGCCTGTTTCGATTGTTAGATCGCTTAGTGTGAGAAATTTTAGAGAGCTTATCTTGGTCGCAAACGTCCAATCATTTCCTTGCTATTTTAGTGTTTACGATTTTGCTGAATGTAACAGAGGAGATGGTGGTAGCATCGATGTTAACTCTACAGAGTATTCTCCAGGCTTTGGCCAGGAAACTCCTCGACATTCTCAGCTCAAAGATGTGACCCAAACCATCCTGAACAGCTCCATGAAAGACAGAGAACCGACAACCGTCTGACAGACTAACATCACTTTTGTCCTCCTTCAAGAGACCATGCGCATCCGAAAACGTGTCTCTTATCATTCTCTTCTTGAGCTCTAAAACTTGCAAATAATCAATTCTGATAATCTGGTACCCAAAGGCGGACATATATGAATGACTTTTCGAATTTAATTGTTGACCACCATGTCACCCCTCAATGCCCCCACAGGTTAGGCAACCACATAGTAAAGACCTACCGTATTACTGAAATTCTTTTCCGGGGGTTGATATCTGTTCCGATGACTGTGATTAATAAAAATAGAAGTACTTTATTCACGCAAATTGCCAAGCAGACTTTATTTTTGTTTTGCTTTGTTTTGTAAATAACGTGCAAATGATCTTGTGCCAAGACAACGTATTCCATAGGCTTATATGATGACTCAGCAGCTCAAGACTTCGCCAGAAACAACGACTTACTCATCAGAAGTACCCGCCACCCGATAACCTCAGCTTCGAAAATCGTTTCCAAATTGGATATGTAAACAAACCCCCAACTGCTAACCCCCTTGCTCTCCAGGCGCTGCATTTTCTAACATCGCCTTCCAGCCTTTTTCCACCTCGAGATGGTGTCCCCAGTTCCCCAAGTCCGCGTAGGCGTTGGCGTCTTCATCCTTGCCTCATCGCAAGAGACCAGCTCAAACCCTCGTTTCCTTATCGGCAAAAGAAAGGGCTCCCACGGGTCCGGAACCTATGCACTTCCCGGCGGTCATCTCGAGTTCGGGGAGACGCCCGAGCAGTGTGCCGCTCGCGAGGTTCTGGAGGAGACCGGCCTCACCGTATCCAACGCCTGGGTCTTGACTGCCACGAACGATATCATGGCGCCGGAGGGCAAGCATTACATCACGTTGTTCACCGTATGTACGAGATCTGACAATGCCGATGTTCCTCGGCTGCTGGAGCCGGAGAAGTGCGAGGGTTGGGAGTGGATTAGCTGGAAGGAGTTTCTGGAGCTTGTGGAGAGAGACGGAGAGGAGGGGGCTAAGAGATTATTCGTTCCCCTTCTGAATTTAGTAAGGCAAAGGCCTGGTATAGTCCCACTTCTCAGGTAGTTGGGGAAACTGCTTCAACTTGTAACATGACTTGTAAGGGAAATATCCCGTGGCCGTTGATGCATGGCGGATAATGTCCTTCTCGAGAAATATCGATTTTTTTTCTCTCCAGAAAGAGCGCTTTGTTTCTTACTCGAAATCATCAGAGTCGACGAGATTAGGTCTTTACTTACCAGAAACGAGTTTTTGGCACTGCATGAGACGGTACCCTATATCAATTGATTTTCACGGCCTCAGTGTTGCAATTCCTACTCATAAGCCTCTAGTCCTGATGATTCGCCCTTGAGCCGGGATGAATTGCTAGTTTGGGCGCCAGCTGGTGTTCCAGTCTCCTGAAGAAACCACTATCTCAGCCTGAGCTATTCATACCGTAATTCTCATCACGTCAGAACTAATTCCTTTGCCTGCGTGACGGTGGGGATCGCCAGCTTACTGCCTACATGTCTCCTTGCCCTACGGTCACCGGTCATTCTCCAACTGATCTCGAAGATTTAAGACATTTGACAACAGACATCATGCAGACCCCATCGATATTGATAACTCGATCAGTTTCCTCCGCCTTCCTGCCAATTCCGCGCGCCGCCAGACCAGGCAAGTCTTGAAGTGATAGCAAATTACGAGGCTCTGCATCACTTTAGGTCTTTCGCAAATTCGATTGGCTTACTTATAGTATCAGGCAAGCTTTCAGGATCTCTCATTTCCCCAAAGCTTCGGTGCAGGCTTTATGAAAACCTACTTCTGAAAGTCGAGATGTTCAGATAAGAAGATTTAAGTCGTTGCAGACTAGATTACCGACGGCGGGCCTCTCATAGAACATGCCACTATTTTCTTGGCATCAGGTATAACAAAGTCTTGCGAAGCGGCAGGCCACCTCGGAGAAAAATTCCTACCAGCCCTCGAAATGTGCGCAGATGTCAAGCCAGGGCTCTCGCATCTCTCGGGCCACAATAAAATAACCAGCATACTGTGGATACTATCACTTCCGCGAGTCTTGTTAATTTCTGACACCTCATTGTCTTTGTTGTCCTTGCAAAAGGCTCAATATGAAGTTCCAAGGGAAAGTCGTTGATTATGTTCATACCATTTAGCATAAAAACAGCAGCCCTCATCACGTCGGGTTTGCTCATGTTCTTATCATTAATGCATCATGGGGAGATAGCCGTTGTAGCAATGATTCTTCTCTGCTGATGTTTCGCTCCCTGAATCCACCTTGCTAAGTTTTCTCTGTTAAAAAGGAGTTTTTATTTCACCTTTGGTCATGAAAAAGTGCATGCCAAGAAAAACCTAGTGAGTCAGACGCTAGGCAGCCGCCTGCCCAATCCTGACCAAGCACAAAAGATCTTCAGCAGCTGTTTTGTTTGTTTTTCAACCTCCTCTGACACCCGAAGATCTACCGTCAAACGAGCGTCAGTAACCTACCCCTTTATATTCTCGCTTGAGTCTATACTTGCTACTACTAATAAGTAGATGCTGACATGAGAAATATTTAGAGCCATAAAATTTCAGCAGAATCATGATGTCTCCGCCCTCCAGCAGTAACAAAGGCGAACCCATGGATCCAACCTCGATCTCGAGCCCCAGCACTCAAAACTCCCTCTTGCAGCCAGCAGCACCTCTCCCAACCATCCTCTCCACAAATATTCCATCTACCTTACTCGCAGCTCCTATTAGTGCCGACACTACCAGAACAGCCATCGCGGGTGCCGACTCTCTGCCGGGTTTTGACACGTTCCACTTGTTCAACACACTTCCTTTGGAGCTCAGATTACAAATCATTAGACTGGCAGCCGCAGTCGAAACTGAGGGATTTGTCTCGCTCGAAGTTCTAGAGGTCAGTATTGACATCGCCGAGGCCAATGATTGCGGTAGTCTCTCAGCCCACAGCTGCCAGGTCGACGGCCCCGATGCGTCGTTCCCCATCATCACGTTTACCACCCCAGCTCGCAATGCCCACTCAGCCCTCGTTCTCCTGGCTGTCAATCGGGAGGCTCGCGCCGAAATGATCATTCATCTTGCGGCCGCTGGAATCCACGCCCTTAACGCCGGAAAAAACGCCTTCATCTACTACAAGCCCGATGATACTACGATATACATCAATAACATGAGACTCTTCCTGAAGAAGCTCGAGGAGTTCGATCAGTGCGAAAAACATCGCATTACCTTCGAAGACATCAAGAAGTTTGCGTTGAGTTGGGATTGCATGGTCAGAGATGACTTTGTTCTTTATGATTCCGATGACGACTTTGGCCTAGATGAGGAAGTCTACAATACGGAGCACAGCGGCCCTACTTTCGGTACCTGGCCCTCGTTGTTCGAAGCTGAGTCTGATGAGTTCAAGGTCCCTGCGACTGTCTACCTGCCATTGCAGCCAGGTAGGTGCCTTCACTAGTGAGGGCTGGTATAGATTTTACCTTGTGGGGATCAATGTCGAGTGGCCAGGCGATGGGGAGTCATTGCGGAACGACAGCATGTATTACCCAAAGGCTGTTACACCGACACCAGTCAGAGAATAGATCAAATAGGGCCTAGTTGCATTACACCTGAGTCTGATATCTGAGCGGTTTTTCGTGGGTTTTCATAAGTAGCACAAATGCCATACAGCTACGAGACTTCTGCTTCAGCATAAAATGCCATAAACGGTGATTGGTGAGATAAATCTTGACTGATTCCCAGAATCTTGGAAAGAGGGCGATGAGAGGTCCCTCGCGGAGATTTCATTGTGGTAACGCTCTCCGGTTCAAATTTCCAAAAGCAATTATGCGTCTGATTGTCAACGAAATCGTTATCTCGAGATCATCAAGAGAGCCTTATATGAGGCTGCCGAAGACATCTCGTTCTCTACCGTGAGACTCAATCTCTTAGGGCACATGTCACATTTTCCCTACAGCTGTTCCTGCTCTGTAGTCTGGATCTTCAGATGCCAGTAACTCAATCTGATTTTGACTGATTTGTGATTGCTCTAGATAAAAGTTGGCTACTAAGAGATGAGTAAATATTATCCTGCAAGACTGTTAGTTTTGATGGATGGTACAAGATGGGTAGAATTAGGAAAAGGGTTGGTTAATTCAGAGCTCTCGTTGTCTACTTTGAAGCATCACGCCAAGCTCGGTTAGCATCAAAACAACAACAGGCACATCAGCATCACTTCCTTGTCCATGCTCCAAGAAATACAGCATGTAATCTAACCCCAATCAAGACTATCCCATCCATCCAATCTTTGCGCCTTTTTTCGGGACCATCGATACAGAGCCAGCAGCAGATTTTTGATTGCTTGCCTTGTGTTTATGAAAAAAACTTGTTATGCGTGCTCCAGATCTTGTATGCCAATGACGATCTCCCAATAGAGACACCTAGAATACATCTTAATAAAAGTGTGACAGTACTGCTCAAGTTCCTCGTTTCCACTCTACATCTGGTCCTCACGGTGAAGCCTGGCTTCGATTTTTAAAAAGCCGGTGTGGAAAGAAATCACGATACACGTATTTGGGGAATGTGGCGCATCCGCCTACCTGGAGATGATGACTACCTTATGCTCTGTCCCTATCTGAAGCCAGAGAATCAATGGAGGGTTGGTGCAAGTCGACACTTAGGACTCACGTCCACTTGGCTCAACATCGCAATAACCTTACTGTGATTTTTCCTCGAGCCAGGTCAGAGTCAACCGAGGGCAACGCTAACAGAGTGATTAGATAAAGCTCGTTCTGTGGATAAAATCGCCGACCGGATAGTTAGCCTTCTCTCTCAGCAGGGGCAAAAGACAGCTCTTGACTTCCGCGTGGAAAAATTACAAGAACCCTTCCTCATCACAGGATTCTTCCTGGAAGCTGGAGACCACCGGCGTGCAGTCAGAGAACTTGTCTGGCGGAGTAGTTTAATTTTTCCCTCGACCGGGAATCGTGGCACTGCAGTCTAAGCTCTGCTATTCCTGTCATTTTTCTTCTGCCATTGTATGTACTGCTTTCAACCAACTACTATGTTGCCAACCCTTTTCCGTTACCTGGTGTATTTCCACCTCTCTCTGCTACTGTACTCGTCTGTGTCTTTTACAACCCCATGTACTGATGTTAGTTTCTATCGCCCGTAACTTAGATTTAGAATCCTACGATCGTCGCTGACGTCAATTTCCAGGAAGATGAGCTTGCTCATAGAAATTACGAGCGCGTTTCTTATTCCTCTCCGACTCGTCTCTCCCAGGTCTTTATGTAGAACAGTAGAGCACGTTGCCAAGAGAGAATATCGGATTTGAACTCTACGATTTACTGCCCATGCCTTGAAGTATAAATCATCGGCAACTACTTCACCAATCAGGACCAATCGCCTCCCAAATCAGGAACTGGATTCCACACCCAGATCGGTGCTCTCGCCCTCTGGAGTTCCAATGCCTGTGGTAGCAAAGCGTCTCGTTCCCCTCGACCATCAGCTGTAGGTCCAAAGCTTCACGGAATCGATTTTCCAAACAACCTCGACAACCACAGACCCTCACGGGCAGAGAAGATACACTTCCCTCGTCATTTAATCCGCTGCTGTTGTAGTCGTCTTACCCTCCACCGCGAAGATAGTGAGAGAACCGAACTCTCTGCATGTTATCTATTGTCTTACATCTCGTCTCATCTCATGTTCCCCAACCTCTCGTTCTAAACAAAACCCGCAACCAGCGCCTCAACACATGGTCTCAAATGCACAAGCTCCAAGCCCACACTTCCATTTCGGCATTAGGCGTTTGTGCTATCCGTAAGCCGTTGTACCGGTTAAGACGCGACGTCTGTGTAAAACTCCTCACAGCCGAACACTACTCCTCGGGCTTTTATATGTGAGTTTCGTAAAATACGCGATAGAGACACGCCGCGCAAGATAGGAGAGGAGAGAGGTGGCCAGTAAGGCAATGCTAGGATTGCAAAAAGAGAAGAGCCCCATAGCAGCAAGAATTCAATGAAAGCAATATGAAAGCAACAGCTCTTCCCTGATCACGTGCCAAAAAAAAGGGAGAAAAAAAAAGAGAAAAAAAAAGGTAGGCCCTCATGTAGTTCAAGCTTTCCCTCCAAGCTTCACTGTAACAAAGAGGAACGGATTGCAGATCGTCAGCTCAAGTGTAATAAACATGTAGTTAGGGGGCCGGGAAGGATTTGAAGATGAAACGGGGGAAGATCATCTGTCAGCTTGATTAATTTAGCCCAACATGTCTTCTTCCTCCCGCTCAACCCCCTTCGAGTCCTCAATAAATAATCATGAACCGAGTAGACTCAAGTCAGCATTCGAAGAATCGATCAACGAAATTTATTACTCGATACTGTACGTTAAGCATAAAGTAGAAGTGTTATCCTTCTTATTCCGCTCTATCCGCAATCGAGTACGTGCCAGAGGAAAAGCACGCACGTATGTATGCAGAGCTAGCATCCCATATACTTCCAGAACGCCATTGGGTATTTCCGTGCTTCCAATAGTCCATTATCCGTATCTGCGCTCGCAAGTCTCATTCTGCATTCCTCATCCGTCGACTGTGAACGCTCGGCCATCCCAAATCCCCTTCAAATCCCCAGAGCCTACACGTGCACCGCCTGCTGAACATGTGGATACACAGCCACCAAGCGCGTCCACAGATCCGGAAACTCATTGATCATAACCTGGGGATCAAAGGCCATGGCCACGAACAAAGTCGACACCCCGCTCTTGATAGGGACAAGGAAGACATTCGCAATCTGCAGGCCGATGAGGAATGCGAATGCCATGACAACGGGTGTAAAAGCATTGCCTTGGTTGTATTCGGGCGCAGTGAAATTCAGGTAGAGATATGCGAGGAAGGAGCAGAGGTAAGCAACGAATACCGCGCCCATTGTGAGGACGGGATTGATGAGGCATTCGTTGACCAGAGCGTCGATGCCGCGGTCTTTCATCATTGTCCAGGTGGTCTGCGTCTAGTCAGCACGAGAGCGGAACGCACAGGGAGAATAGAGATTCACCTTGGCAGCAGGGATGTAAGCCTTTCCATATAATGCGATGTACGAGAACGCGTACTCGTTTATGAACTGGATTGCCCAGTCCAGAAGACCAATAAAGCATTGCAAGCAGCAGAAGAAAACTGCACCCACGATGTTCCCCTGCGCAGCCTCATTCTGCTGAGCAATCGAGCAGGCCTGACGTAATATCTGGATGATGGCCACGAGCAGGCTACCGAAACTAATGCTGCCAAAACTGTAAGTGAGCGAGCGCTTAAGAGCACCGCTAGTAGCGCCTTTGGGGACCCCTGACGGCTTCTGAGAGCAGAAGTACCAGCTGCCATAGACGCCGGAAATGGTGACGTGGATGACGTTCTTGATTACTTCCGTGATCCAGTATGCGGCGAAGGTAATGAAGACGAGGAGACCAATCACCTTGGCCTTGCTGCAGGATCCTCCACCGGCGTTGCAGCCTTCGCTATTGGGATAGTACTTGACATAAACTGCGACCATTGTGACCGAGAACCATGCGCCAAAAGCGGTAGCGAGGAGGCCTCCAATGGCAGAAACGGCGAACACATGCCCGTAGTTCTTGGAGACGTCGATGACGGTCTGCAGGATCAGAACCGAGAAGGGGATACGTGGAATCCATGATACGAAGCAGATGATGTAGAAGACAGCGAAGACGAGGTAGACGATGCCAGCACTGTACCAGCCGCGGAGAAGGTAAACAATGGCGGTACCCACCCCGAACACGATTTGCAGAATACCGGTGATCCAGATAGCTCTGCAGCAACATCAGCAGGGATTCTCCACTGGGCGGGGTGGCAGGACTTACTGTTTGGTAAAGGCACGAATAATCCAGAAGTAGGCGGCAGAAACTACAAACGCCACAGCCAGGACAAACGCGCTGCACCGGTCAGCTCCATCCATTGTCGTATCTCGCCAGACCAGCACTCACAACAGGATAATAGTATTCGAATTCAGCGATACCACATTCCGCGAGCCATAGATACCGCCCGACCCCTTGAGAGCGTAGCCATGAATCGCCAGCCCGCTCACAGCACAGAAGCCCAGGAAGGTAGCCAGGAACAGCAGCGCAGCCCAAAGATCATTCCACTGGGGGCGATCGACCTTGAACGTCTGCTCGAAGCTGAAGTCCATCTTGCCACCGCCGTTCGACCCATCGACCGGCACGTTATTTCCATAGTTCGGGGGCTGCTGAGGCAGAGGACCCATGGAGCCGTCGAACTGCTGGTATTGGGGGTGCTGGTGCTGGTTCTGCTGGTACTGCTGTCCATACCCATGGCCATTCTGCTGGTACGCCTGCGGTCCTTGCTGGTAGCCAAAGCCCTTCAGCTGGTCCTGTTGTCCGTGCTGGTAGTAAGCGTCTGCTTGTCCGACGTACTGGGGCTGGTTGTAGGCCATGACGATGAGAGCTTCTACTCGGCGCGCTGCTTCAATTGATATGTGTCGATTCCAAAGAATAGCTCGGCGGAGCAGATAAACAATGATGGTGAGAAGCAGCAGAATGAGGCCATCGGATCATTGCGAGAGATCAGACAAGCAGGATTGGGGAACGCGCTTGCCACGCTAGTGGCTTTTTTTTTAGTGACGCTGGGACTAGCCTCAATAGGTATGAATAGCTCTAGTATAAGTTGGGGCCAGCCCCAACCCGGCAAGCCCGTGCTGGAAGACATCACGGCCGCTGTCGGTACAGCTGCCGCCTCAATGTTCATACAACATAGCATATAAGATGGAAATTTATGCCTGTGGATAGGCACGCCTCTCTCCAGAGCAGAGCAGCTGGTGTTGGGGTCAGGCCAGCGCAAAGAGATGGAGGTCTGCCTGTACCGAGTTTATGAGTTTGAGTTCGATGCAAGCGATGCCCAGCCTACCCAGACAAGGTTCGGACAAGCATTTTATGCTTGATTTAGGGACATGATCCTAGCGAGTCGCTCTGGACCAGGCTCTCGAGAGCTTGGATCGCGGAATAGTCTTCTCAGCGGGTCAAGGGAGGATCCTACGGGAAATCCCATCCAAAATAAACGTGTCGGCGGGAGATCTTCGTCGTGGGATTTCTCAGTATCTGGTCTCGGAGAGGAGGGTTGATATCAAGAAAACGACAGGCGCGGGTGCGATGGATTATATCGCGACTACAGTAGCTTAGAAAACTGCTGCTTCGATAATTGGACAAGGGATCTCTAGACCTAAGTCACGTGTATCGCATCACGGGGATCTGATATTCCCCCCTCGTTGTGCCGAGTTCATGGTGCAGCAATCCTGATGCAGCAGCGATCGGATGACATGTCAGAAATCATTACGGGCTGCGATGACCTTGGCAGATGCGTGCAGGGCAAAGGGTTGCGGTCCAGAGCAAAGCCAAGCCAAGCCAAGCAAAGCACTGCAAAGCAAAACTCATTGTCTGATACGGCTCGTTGCAACAGCTTAAACACAGAGGGTATCATCGCCTCCGCGGGCTTACACCGCAACACTGTGAAGCGCTAGGGACCTATGTCTCCAGGTCCCACACCAAATCCAGTGCGTCCGAGAAACATAGGTAGCCTCCGTCTCGTCTTTGTCCATCATCCTCGTGCCAATCACTCGTCTCGGTCTGTAGTTGTCCTCGGTCTTTTCGTCATTCTGTTCTTTTCATTTGTCACGCCCCCGGCAGCCTCACAGGCCGGCCTTCCTCAGCTGGGCCTCATCAGTGCGGCGACTTCGCCGCCAGCGACTGTCACGCTGCGGCTTCTCCGTATACTCGCGTCCCTTCTGGCGCCTCCCGATGCAGAATTCGGCCGTCCACGTTGCGGTAGCGAGGAACATGACGGCGACGGCGGCCCAGGAGATGGCCAGATATTTGTCGCCCTTGTAGGCGTAGAGGCCGATGACGTTGCCGTGCTTTTTGACGATGCTCACGGTCTTGTTCTGCACGAACGTCACGAGCGCCGAGTCCACGGTCAGAGCGACGAAGCTGAGAAGCGCGAGGCTGAAGTTGCCGAGGGAGACGAGGCGCGAGCCGTGGAAGAAGATGGCGAGGGGGCAGGTGAGGATCGCGAGCCCGGCGCTGGCGATGGCGATGGCGTAGATGACAAAGATGGCGTTCAAGACCACGTTGATCCGTCGGAAGCCCTTGTTGATGTCTTCGGGCCAGTTGAGGCCCGAGAGGTTGAGGTTGAGGGGCCCGACTTGCAGCTGTTGGTTGAGGATCGTGTCGATGCCGATGTCGTCTGCAGCTGTCAGCTCTGCCCCTCACGGCGTGGTTTCCGTAGGAGACGAGACGTACACATTCCGGTCATGTTTGTGCAGGCCGTGACGTTCTTGCTTGTGGCCTTGGCTGTAGCGTTCGGCTTGTAGTCTCCACGGCACAGATCGAGCATGTGGACGCTGTACCACTGATTGATTCCCAGCTCCTTCGACAGCTTGTCTGCTACATCTGACGCCAGGTCGTTGAACTCGTCCTGGACGGCATCGACGGCACCAGTGACATTCTCCTTATCCCCCTCTAACCACGCTCCAACCTTGCCAATCATGGACGTCGCGGTCGCCCGGGGGGAAGCCGAGGTGAGCGTCGCCGTAGAGCTGGGATCGAGCAGGACCCGGCCGAGACTCGACGTATTGAGCTTTTCCAGCGTCAGTCTGTCTGCATTGCAAGGCTTCCGTGAGTAGGGGAGAATGGGCCCAGGGAGAATGGGAAGGAGAGGATGGGCCAGAGAGATGGGAGAGGAGAGGCGCCGGCTTACCGTAACGATGGGATAGTCCTCCATGAAGCCCTTCTTGCTCCCAGCAAAGAGGCACAGCATCGAGAGAACAAAGCCAACAACGGCGCAGGCCAGCGGGAAGAGGGCTATCAGACGCATGTTGCATCTCAGACTTGGAAGAGCCGACGAGCCGAGAGCCAGAAGACAGAGTAGAAGAAGTGACTGCGCGGAGGGTAGGGCAACGCTGCAGCCGCGTCGCGCGGAGAGCCCACACGCAAGAGAGCTACTTTATCTATGTCGAAACACGCCGCCGCGGCAGGGAATGAGCGACAGCAAGGAAAACAAGCACCTGGGTTCTGGAGTCTCTGCAGCCCGATCAAATCAGATAGCCGAGATCTGCTGGCACGACATGATCCAGCGCACCGGCTATGCCACACACAGGGGCACATCCTCTCCGCTTACACACTTCTCGTCGGCGCCGCTGGGGAGGGAGAGTTGTCAGGCAGGCGACGCTGCAATCGCCGACACATCGATACGGGCCCCCGCCTGTCACGTGGGCGCCACCCATCCACCTCACCTCTCCTGCGCCGATAGATGGCGCATCAGTCAAGCCGACTGGCAACACATCTCCACGCCGATGTAGTCGAAGAAGAGCAGAGCAGAGCAGAGCCGCTCCGATCAGATTGGATTCCGGCCAAGCAAGGTCACCCGAATCAGATCAGATCAGATCAG
Source organism: Diplocarpon mali (assembly GCA_024741835.1). Lineage (NCBI taxonomy): Eukaryota > Fungi > Ascomycota > Leotiomycetes > Helotiales > Drepanopezizaceae > Diplocarpon > Diplocarpon mali. The sequence goes on from JAENRP010000306.1 coordinate 52,528, forward strand.
GCCAACTCCTCGGACGACTCAACTCGACACACGCCAGAACCAAGGCTCGACTCGAGTCTCACCCTCTCTCGCGCGTGTGAAGCTCCACCCACTGCCTTCGCAGCCTTCGCAGGAATTCCAATCTGACCTATATTCCCTTACGTACAACTGACCCCAACACCCCGAACAGCGCAGCCAGCCCCCGTGAATCCTAGCCTCATTCGATCTATCCTCCATCTCCCCCCAACCCCTTTGGCAGAACCCGGGTCTCTCAGGTCTCCCAGGTCTCCCAGGTCTCCCAGCCGAACCTGTCAACTCCGAACGTGCATGACCCCAACCCCCCCCCCCAGCTCACATACTGCCCGAGGGGGTGGAAGCACATGAGGATCTCTTAACCTTGGGTAAGGGATGCCAAATATGTGTATCGACTTAGCCATCCTTCATCCTGTGCCTGCACCCGTACCAGGTAGGCTTTTTGACCTTCGGCGCCAACGCCATTGCAGCGCGCGACAGCGGGACGATCATTGATAATTCTTGGCAAACTCACTCGTCAGATCCCCCCCCCCCCCCGG
>JAENRP010000307.1:0-15578 GCA_024741835.1 Diplocarpon mali
CGCAGATGATAAATCCAATGGGATCATCTGTAGGCCACGCGTTTGATTCTCCATCTGCCACGCTAATCGCTTATTCAAAGCTTCAACGTCTTCCTTATCGGGGTCTTGATGCTGTGCGGCGACAGAAGTATCAAAAGAAGCTTCGGGTTGACAAATAGATGCAATATATGCTCCGCGAGCTCGTTGGGCCATGTATTCAGCTTTTGAATCGATATGAGGAACGAGCTTAAGCTTCAGTCCTTGGCCTTTCTGAGTGAGAGTCATCGAGTGGTCGGTATTCAATTGAAGTGAGCAACCGTTGAATTTCAAAGGGTTGTCTTCTGTCAGCTTTTCAATTGGTTTAGCTCGTAATTCTGCCTCCTGTAGCTTTTCGTTTTCGAGGATTGCAAACTCCTTGCTGGCTAGTATGAATGTATCATCAGTTTGCATACCCACAAGGCCAAATGCTCCTGTATCTGCACTGATCAGTGTTGGTTTCACAAGTGTGCGCACTGAATTGATTCTTCTGATTCTTGTATTGTATTTTGTCGATGATCTCGAATACAGAAAGAGAGCGAGACTCGAGGTATATCCCTACGCGCTAGCCTGCGCGCTAAGTCACGTGCCAATCGATTCCCTAGTCACCTGACCACCTCCATGCCACTTATTCCTACACTCAGATTATGCAGAACGTTTCGAAACTCGTGGCAGTAGGACTCGCTCATCAGCCTCCGAGTACCATGTCCGACATCTCACGTAAGGAGTTCATCAGTGGACTTGAGAGTAAAGAACGAAGAATTGCTTGGTCACCTTGGAATTTAACTGGCTTGATTCTTCCTTGTCTTGAACTTCCACTGAACTATGAGTCTCTGTCTGCTGAGCCCTCGATTTTACCTTCCAGCATTTGTGCTCCCCTTTCATGTCTCGTGTAATACGGATCATTTTTGGCCTCCCTAGGAATACTACATGGCCAACGATATTCTGGTTGGCCAAATAGCCTGAAAACGATACTTAACAGTCCAAATGTTGGCACGCGGATTACATCTATGACACCTCGTCCCCTTGTTCATAGGATCACCCTGTAGATACATTTTACATAGAAGTCTGGTACAATTCAGAGGTACCTCGGAGTGTCCCTAACCGATTGTCTCGGCTTCTATGACTTATGTAGAGAAGTGGGGGTGATTCAGGTATACATAAGTATCATATCGTCCTTTTGTGGCGGGGCAGACTTTATAATATTATTACATTTTGACTGTCTTATCTTGTTCTATTTCGACTGTGAAATATCAATACCGGTATTGCACCTAAACCACAAGTCTCGTTTTTAAAGTTCAAAACTTGGAAGCATTGAAATTGTTGAAATTCTGATGACTCGCCTAGCCTTCACCTGAATTCCTAAGTGGTCGTAGAGATTACGCTTAGGTGGCATTTGATCTATCGTGCTCAAAGTAATTGTTAGCACTATCCAGCCCTATCGCCAACTGACTTCTTAGATCTGCTGACATTACCCTTGACGTGGACCGGATGTCTACAACAAACTTGCTTGTGTAGTTCTAACCTCAAGCACAGAAGTCTCTGGTCTCATGAGAATAAAATGAGAAACATACTTAGCGATTACGTGCATAGTCCTTTGGACCCAGCAAAGAATCAAATCAGGACTCTGGAGCTGTATTCAGACGCAGAGGCTTGCCAAGTTCGAGGCAGATGGTTCGGCCACTCTTTTGATGAAGTTTCTATCTACGATGCTCTATCATCTACGTGGGCGACCGCAACTCTACAAAAGTGATCGAGCTTGATAGAGATGAGACCTTCCAAATATTTGCCTCATTAGAGCAGAATCCACGGGATATCCAGACCGAGGACATATCTCTCGTGATTTGGGTAGATTAAATTTGCATTGATCAGCGCAACGCTCCATAACGGAACGACCAGGTGACGATGATGAAAATCATTTACGAGAAATTCACTCTGGTTCATATATGGGTAGAAATGGATGTCTAAATTCCTGAACCGTTTCGAGAGAAGCTCGAAAAACTAAATCTAGGGAAAACCCCGGACGAAGGGGATAATTCTACATATTGGGATTCTCTAGTGCATCTGTTTGACCAGCGGTACTGGAGTCGAGTCTGGATTCACCAGGACGTAGCATGTGCCCCTGAGCTTCAGTTACATTGTCGCCGCAAGACCGATCCAGATCTTGGACTACGGACATGCAAGTGAAATGACTGATAGTTTGAATGCAAGTGATGCGAGGCTCAAATGAGTGCCTCTGTACAAGGTAATCGGCAAAATCAAAGACTTATTGTTACTCGAGCTTCGCTACATACGAGTGGTGCAAACTCGGTATCTCGAGCACCCAATTGAACGTGAATATCGCAGTCACTTACTCAGCTTGCTGAACAGCACTCGTCAGCTAGGCAGCCAAATTCAAAGGGATTCGGCTTACGGGATCATGCACCTTGTGCAGGATTTTAGGTATGGTACTATTGAGGTGGGCTATGAGCTATCTGCTAGAGGGGTTTATTGCTCGGTTTCAAAAAACTTCGTGGAGAATTACGAACGGTACTGGCCACCGGGCCGCCTTGCGTTCTTATGTTGTAGAGACCTAGAAGAAGAGTAGTCACGTGATTGTCATGTGACAGTCGAGGAGTCACGGGATAGAGAGTCGAAGGAGGAGTCACGTGATATAAGTCACGTGACAAAGTCATATGATCGGCTAAGGGTCGAAGGGGGTATAAATAGGACTACTATTGTACTTAGAGACAGCGCGCAATGCCAACTACCTATTCTACCCCCAACTAGTGAATTGTCCTAGTTCTTTATCTTTGGAGAGCCCGCTTATGATGCTTCCTCCCTTTGTTCTATAGCCTTCACGTAGGCCTATTTATTCTTGTGTTGTCTCCCCTCAGTCCTTTAATGTTTGGTCGCATCTGAAAGCCTACAATTGATGCATGGACTCCAATCTTAGTGCCCGAAATGGAACAGCTAGAATCCCGCAAGTATTGTCCTAGATATGAGGATCTCGGACGAAGACCCCCCGTTAATTTCTGCGACAGGGATGATCAAAGGCTGAAAGCCATGATTTTCGCTTGATGGCAGAGTCCCACACGCACGGGGCTTTTGCCTCGAAACAATCTCTGATGTGTGCCTCGATAGTATGCCAGATCCCATCGAGGAAGCCCTTCCGATATCCGATTTCCTTTACGCTTGCGTGACTATGATGATAAGTGACGATGACCAACCCCTCGCCGAAAAGGATACCAACAACTTCTGTCTGCCACTACTCTGATCTCTGATAGCTAGCCAAGAGTTTGCAGAAGCTGACATGGCTTCGGCGGATTTAATTAAGCTCTCGATAGATCCCTTGATGTCTGCAATATCTCTAGACAGTGCTCGGCCATTGCTATCAAAAGACTTACTTGAGCTGCTGAGCAGCATGGCATTAGCAGGAAATGATGGTACACCATTCAGAAGAGACGGTGGAAGCATTGGACTCATTCCAGAAGAAGCACTATTCTCTGACCAAGTCTGGATCCTATTTGAGTGCCCTGTGCCTGTTGTAATGCGGCCGATAGCCGATTTCTACGAGGTTGTTGGTGTCGCGTACGTCGATGGTTTCATGCATGGGAGTCGTGCTTGGACATTCGACATTCCTTATGATGTTGACATAAAATAAAAGCACAGGGGCTATGAAGTTCCTAACAGTCCATATCAAGTAGAGGCTATCAAATCAACATGAAAGCGAGTGTGCGAACATAGTAGAGTGTTCGCCATCACCACACCTTTCAAATACAGTGTCATTGTCTACAAATTTATTATCTTTGGTTTTAATTTACCTAGTCTTTAGCTATAATAGAATATGGTACATTTATTAGATTAAGTTTATCGTTTCTTTTTAATAAAATGGCGCCAAATTAATGCTCGAGTCTGGACGTGACTCGCGAGCAACTTATTTCTTCTACATTATTCTACTTTCAGAGGACAGATCCCGATAGCGACTGCTTCATACAGCATCCCCACTGTACCGAGAAGCCAGCGCGTACGAATATTAAGGTAACAGCTCCTAATTATTCTTCTTATTTTGCGCATAATTATTGGAGCTTGTGCTATGCTCCCAGAATCCACCCCTAACCCTCCCAGGAAAAAACGCGATGCAGTACTTGAGCAACATGTATGAACCGACACCCGTATTTCGATCACAAAGCTAATAGTTGTTCGAAAGCCAATGATTATGTTATAATTAAATTTATGCTACGCTTGAAACCTATTTCATCATTCCTCGGATTGGGACTACCATCTTGAATACTTAGGGGCAAAAGGGGAATGTGCCACTAGGAACATTGAGTACAACATCTTATAGGTCTCAATATAGATAAAGAATATATGGCATGATAGTGAAACTTTGATGCTGAGAACGCGAGCAAGTTTCCTTTAGAAGAGGATGGATCCTAGAAAAAACTTGGTCTTGGACCAGCTAGTCTAGTGGGTTGTCCGGTTTTCTACCTACCCGTAGGCAGCTACTGATTAATTAAATGCTCTTGGCTTGTCTAGTGTCTATATTTCTTTCAATCGGCATTTATAGGTTCTCTTGGTATGATCAAATCTGAAATCTGAACAGAGAAGGACGATTTGTAAAAAAGCTAGGTTGAAACTTCGCTTAATTCGACGCGCTTTCCTACTGGCGAGCTTAGCGAAGCTTCGGAAAGTAAACAAATCACCTTCTAATCATCGATCTTACGCCGCAGTCGTCAGCTTGAGCGGTGTGATATAGGAATAAATAATTTGAGCTAGTGCTACAGGAGGATCTTTCTCCTGAGAAGATTTAACAAAAGCTGCCAGAGCTAGGGCAGCACAGATTAAAGTTGGTGTTTCGTCTCGAAAAACGGGACTCAACGCGTGGAACGGTAACCCCATCCTGAAAAATCTCCGTGCTTAAAATGTTGAGCTGTTTACTCGTACGGCATAGTTTATTGGAATTTCGAGTCTGGGTCACTTAGTCGGCTAGCCTTGAGAGCTGGCTTTTTGTTGGTAACCATTTTTTCAGGTACGTAAATAAGCTCATACAACTGACAAAGTAGTTGGGAATGTTCATACGACAACAAGTCAAATTCCTCTGGCACATTGAGTTTTGATGTTATTTAGTTAGAAAAGGTACGCAATTCGAGCTAGCCCTGATGTGAAAGTTGGCCCAAGTATTGTTCCACATGATCGATGGGGTAACCGTGGCCGGTGAGTTGCGTGCCACTTGTGCATCACATTCAGCTGAGTTACCAGTCTGCTTACTGAGGTTGGTCTTTTTATCCAAGGGCAACTCTTGTTTTCACAGCTGAACCTACATTGCTAAGTGCAACGTACTATGCCTACGACCATCGAGTTAGATAAGCGGAAGCCCACCACCTCCGAGTCAGCATTGAATAAAGGTCCAAATATCATCAGCGAAGCAGCGTATCGTGAAGTACCTAAGGTGCTCTATAAGTCACTATGCGAGCAGAGAGAAACCATCCAGGCAATTGTCAAGCACCACTCAAGGCTCAGCGATCGTAACACCTGCATCGTCCTTTCAAGAGCTAGATGGATCAATGGCAATTTTGATGCCTGCATACCTATCGAGATATAATCGGCTCAAAGCGAGAAGAAGCTCATGTTCCGATGTCCTTTGACACACTAGCTCGCTAAAGCCTCGTACCCTGGCACAATCGATGAGAAACTGAGCTCTGAGATGGGGACGTACGCCTGGATGCAGCATTATTGCCTCGATGTCCGCATACCATACCTATACGGCTTCGGCTTTTCTGACCATCCCCATGTAAGCTGCTATGCCTGCCCCTCGGCTGCTTCCGTCCAGAGTATGCGGCGTGTACACTTCGTCCATGAAGATCAAAAACCTTTCTATATCCGCTTTTGCCGAATGCTCCAACGGCGCCTAGGCACTCTTTTCGACCTCATACACTCTGCTAATATAGTTCTTATGATACAAGTCAACGACCCTCTAATCTATATATGATACTAGAGTATATTAACTTTGATACGGGCCAGATGCGCTCAGTTACTCAGCAGAAGTATCGGGCTGATATATCTCGCAGGCAGACGCTGTTTTAAGGTATAGCTGGCATCATGCTCTCCTCCGCCAAGGTTCCTCAGTCTCGAGTTGAAATTTTCCGATCGAATGCTAATGGGACGATATGGTTGGCTAATCGACCGCTGCCTTGCGCTGCGATTATCTTGGAGAACGCTGGTGCACCGAGAGCGATCCCGAGGAACGAAACATACACATATTCTAAGCCTTTTATCGCATATATGCTCAATTTTCTTGAAAACAGCTATCTTAGCAACCCAAACGCGATCCATGGCGATGATGACGGCCGCGGTCAAACGGTGGCTTAGGGATTGCTTAGGATGCTATCACATCATTGCATGATTGGGAACGTCGCAGTGGACCATACCTCGTCCAATTTACTTAATTTCATCAAAGCAATATATTTGTTGACGCATAGTAGAATATTACTTGCGTATTAGATCTTGAGTGGGTGTGCGCTTTACCTGCAGAGATGCCTGCTGTATCCTATTATTGGGTCAGAGTTTTTATCTACCTTTGCAAGGCTGTCTTGTGAGCCTTAAGTCACAATATCCTCTTCAAATGTGCTTTTTGGCCCCTAGTCATTTTGAACCCTTGGTGGAATTGCTGAAAGAAGCAGTATTAATCCTGAGGTTTTCCCTCCAGGATTTCTGGAGATGGGATTGGTCGAGTTTTGGAGAACCTCCCTAAATTTGAAGCCTTTCAGCGAGAATTCATGGAAATAATTGAAGCAAAAGAGGTCCGCATGATCTCGAAGCAGATGCCTCTGCTGGCCAGCTTCATGAAATGGAGCTGGGAGACTGGCGGAGTATGGTTTTGGTACTCTCTCTCATCGACGAATGCCGTTTATTCTCTCATTCATAGAGATATAAGCCCAATATTCTCGAGAAGCCCTATCAAAGACGAGGAGATCCTATGTTAATATTGGCGTCAAGGTTTTGCTGAGGTCATCGAGAAGAAGGTAAATGACTAAGGATCCAGAAGCCTTATTTGATACAAAGAATGAGAACTCTGATAACTAGGATTCGGACTGCATGATAACGAAGCTTACTTTCCACGTTCCTATTCTTCGGCTCCTTTCTCCCTGACCTCCTGCTGCTCCTTTTCATGCTTTTTGATTTTCTCATCTCTCTATCCTGCTGGGTGATTTTCCTAGATGACTTTAAAAGTTCGTATTCTTTGATCGATTTCAGAAAAGATATCAGCATAGATGTTACCCATATTTTGGTCGTCGTAGTTCTAAAGCCTCTGCCCCTTGTGAAGTATGAATCCACCGGGTTCTATCATCAGCCATGACTAAGAATGATCGAGAGACATAAAATAAGATTTCGTTTGGGAATTGAGGCTACTAGAGGCTATTTTAAAGGCACCTAAGCGTTAGGAGAGGGCGTGTTTAAATAGTTCTACAAATATTAGTAGACTTCTTGCTGTGGTATTCTCTCTTAACTAAGCTATCGCAAGGTCGAAAAGAGGACTGGGGCAATGGCCGGGGGGGCTCTACCAATTTCAGAATATGTTATACGACGAATAGCTGCTACTCTTCATGTGGCCCTCAGCACCGGGAAGAAGCTCCTACATATACATACCCCCGTACCCTGGCTTGTCAGCCTAGCAAGCACCAGGCAGGCAGGTGTATGTACGAAGGTACACCGAGCAAATATTCTGGTCCATTGAATGCGAAGGGGTGGGATCATTCAACCTAATAGGCGTAAGAAGTACTGCATCCAACACTTGTATTGCATCGGGATTTGTAAAGAGATGGATATAGATAAATGTTCATAATTAGTAAACTTTCTCCCAAGTTAATGACCAAGAATAGGATTGCAATATTGGATCGGGAATTCAAGCAATAAATATGAAAAGAAAACTGTGTATAGAATTGACTAAATATTATAGTCGCATGATGGTATTGAAGCATTTTTGCAAGTACGACATAAAAAGCGTCCTATTTCCGCCCCCCTCTCCACATACCTTACAGCATTTTCACCCTTACTGACAGCGTAAGATCTGGTATAGAAAGAGGGTTTCGCGCGTGGGAATTGGTGATACTATAAATGTTCGCAGGAAATCGCGGGAGATGCTTAGTACCTGTCGAGCAACTTAAAGCAACCTTTAATACAATTTTGCAATACAGTTTTGGCAAAATAATACTTTAACCTGCTGAAGAGAACTTGCACTTGCAAGATGATTACACATATCAATGTACTATAACTTATGTAGCAAAGTTGTATAATTTGTACTACAGATTCTCTAGCTTTCGCCGAAACCATATGACGCATTTTACCAAAAGATTTTATTAAAGTGGCAAGCCTCCTTATATCATTTGTAATATTGTAAGGCCTTAAGAGTATGGCTTATAAGCTTCATATTGAAATATCGGTACCAGAATCTTACATACTGATGTGAAAATAGTCAGATTTTTCGTGCGAAATAATTTTACAGCGCTTATATTTGACATAATATTAAACGCCAAAGGGGAGACGGCGACTCAAAACCTATACACGGTGTCTTCTATCGATCAGCAGATTCTTTTAAAGAGTCTGCCAAGCCTAGATCAAGTGCTTTCGACTACGATCTACCAGATACTGATTGAGATAAAGCTAGAATATTTCGAGAGCTTTGAATGGAAATTGTTTTACTATATCTTTTATAGATACCCCCTAATTTTGGCCTCTACTTACGAACTTCTGGATTATGTAGATATACACCTATAGTAAAAGAAAATAATAAGAATACAAAGACTACAAGGCTGGTTAAAGTGTGTTAAGGAACGGAAGAGGGAAAGGATGAACTTTAAAGCCTCATAGCCTTGAAGATCTTCTTTAAAGATTATATTCAAGATTTTTGAAAGCTAAAGCTCATAAGTTTACGAGTAATAGCTACTTATAACTAGTAAGATGCTCAATATAATTAAGTAAATAGTCGAATCAGCAAAGAGGGCTTATCCTAATCTAAAGAACCTGAGGCAACTCTGTTTATCAAGTACTTTTTTAAAGAATCTAATCGCCTGAGACATGATGAGAAGAAGTATTGAAGAAGTACCAGCTAGTGTGTAAGTTAGGCTCTGATTGAAGAAATCAAGGTCTTTTATAAATATAATCGACTAAATACTGAATTCGAGGAGTTATCATAATAGTTTCTTATTATAATTAATCCATTTCTAGCGTTCTTAACTTATGCTATATAGTTTAGAGCTAATAAAGTGAATTAAAATGAGAAAACAATCTGTCTGCTATATACAGCTTACCTTGGATTTCAGGACCCGCAGATGCACCTGGGATATTCTCTACAGCATAATACGTATAATACGTAGCATATATATCCAGCAATAAACTAACCAGAAGCCTTTAAAATCAGCCTGCGAGTTTAAGTGGGATGCAAAAACAGGTTGCCTCTATAAAAATACAGCTCGGCTCAAGCCGCGTTCGATAACTCCAAGCTGCTCTCTCGTTCGGTCTCGCGATATAGTTCCGACAGTATCATACCACTACTGAGCTCCGAAAAACTTGACGCCACAGAAGAAACATGATTCAGAACGAGGTGCGCCAAACTAGAGGTGCTAGACCCGCTACCACCATACATAGCCGGGGCAGCTCTTCCCGAACAGAACTTTCAGCGCGCAGGTTCAGCGCAAGGTCTGTCTTCGTGTATGGTCAAGTAGAGTCCAGCTTTCTTTTGTAGGATACAAGTTATTTCTGAACATCTAGGTATGAGATGGGATGAATGTAAGAGTAAGGACATATGTGAATGTATAATGATGTACAGGTAAACATTGGTATATGCAAAGGACTGGACTGGCATGGCGTTGACATTGACATCTACTTATAAGTAAATAATTACTAGTATTAGTATTACATTTATAGCCCTTCTTCCCTTCCCTTTGCTCTAATTTGCTCTACTTTGCTTCCCTTTCCCTCTCCCTACCTTCACGTAACTGATCTTATCTTCCCTCACTGTTATTTCACAATTCTACCTTGACTTTCCCTACCCATGTGCTCTACTGCCTATGGCTCCCTTCCCCTTTCCCTTCCAACTCCCAACTTGTGCATCGACTATCAACTTCTTAACCTAGCCCTCTCCGGTAGATCTAGTGATATTCATAGTCCCAAAATCCATAACTCCCAACCTGCGTTACAGTCTCAGAATCTACAATCCCAAACTCTACATCTCAAACCTTATAAGCTCTAAACCTAAGCTGAACCTTAACCTAACCTTAAGATCCATAAACCCAGACTCCAAAGGGTCAAAACTGAATCTAGCTGTTAGACTCTCACATTTAAGGTTACCAACAAGATCGCTTTCCAGATTAGCATCCCTTCTTTCTCCATTTTCTCAATATAAACCTAGCCCAAGAGAAAGAGGAAACTTCCCAAGAATGTTTCAGGGAGCCGCAATCATCTCTCATTCATTGATCTAATCAGGCCTCCTAACATCCGTGCTTTCAGCATCAGAATCTATTCGAGCCTCGCTCTCTACCAACACCAAATCCAACACGAACCAAAACCATCCACAACCCCGTCCCCCCTAATCCCCAAGGCTCCAGGAAAGGGCTAGCCAAGCGGGGAGAAGATTGCAGCTAGCAAACGTATGCATTATACTGACGTAGTCAAGCAAGTCATGGTATCAAAAAAAGCACAAGCATCCGATCCAACCCAACCCAATCCAATTCGCTCCAGTCCACCCGAAAAAGTCAAACCGACCGAGAGGGCCCAGAACGCGAAAACAGCGGCGAGAAGAAAAAAAAAAGGGCAAGCAGGTGCGTCTTCCCCCTCCAGATTGCAGCTCGTGGGATCCAAGGCTCAACGAAAAACGTCAGCCCAAGCAAGCACCAGCCTCACGAAGAGGCGCAATGGCCGCCGGTCCTCCGACCCGTTGCTGAAATCATGTGCAGGGGAAGCAGGTACCTCACAAGGCTCCAGGTAGAGGACATCACAGACTCATAGTCAGCCACTCCCACTCCTGAGGTCCCGCACCCGCACTACCCTGACCCATCACCATCCCGGGCGGGGGGCCGCCCATGCCCGGCATACCTTGCATGCCCATAGGACCCATTAGCCCGGCGGTCATACCGAAATCGTTCGCGAGTCCGAGGTTCGTCACGCTGCCCGAGTTTACCGAGCCCATCCCCATCATCTTGGCCGCTTCGTTGGAGCCGGTCGAGTTCTCTGGCGAATCGATATCCATGCTTTCCATCGCGCCGACAGATTTGCTGTGTCGACGCTGGCGCTTGGGAGTCATGGTCATGCTCGCTCGCGGCATGCTGGAGGCGGCAGCACCCGGTCCAGGAGTGGCCTTGGGAGGGGCGGCTGCTATGGGGATCACTCCCTTCCCGCCGCTGACGCCGACGGGCCCAGCAGACGACCCCGCAGATCCGTGATAGGACGTCGGTGTGCTGGCTGCGCTCCCACCACCCCCCGACCCAGACACCGATGGCGGGCTCTGACTCTCGTTCCCACTCCTCGCGCGAGCGCTCGTTGGCGTTGTCGCGAGCGTCGCGGGAGCGGTATTCGTCGTCGGGGTCACGATCGAGTTCTTCCGGGTACTCGGCCCGCTCGTGGATGTCTGGACCCCAATCTTCTTCGAGGCACGCGTGGCCGCACCGCCAGATGCACTGAGCGGGAGAGAAGCGCCCGATCCACGATTCCGCTTCTTGATAACATCCGTCTTCAGCGACAGCGGCCGCACGACCCCGTGGAGCTTCAAGAACAGGCCGCAGGCATTGCACAGCGGGTGACCTTCGGGATTCCGTCGCCAGAGTGGCGTTGTTTGAGTAAAGCAGTTCGTGCACGTCGTTGGGACGCCATTCTCACCCTGCGCCGCCGCCCCCGCGAGATTCGTGGAAGAGTTGGGTTTGGAGCCTCCGGGCGAAGACGGGCGACTCGGTCCCACCGAGGAGAAGCCGGACGTGTTGCCTTCTGGCGGGGAGTTGGGGTTCGACTGGCCCACGTGGTCAAACATGCCACCCCGTCCCAGCAATGCGGTGTTGGGCGTCGAGGCATTTCGTGGGATCTTCTGCCTCCTGTCATTTCGTGACCGGTTGTCCGACACCGATTGCGCAGAGCCGTGCGTCCTCCCAAGCGAGCCGCCGGAGCCATCCCATTCCAGGGGCGAGGATCCAATATCGGCAGCTCCTCCAATCGTAACCTGTTTCCTCGGAGGGCCCCCCGGATATCGGGCAGCTTGAGTATTGAACTGCCCCGGCAGCGTCGCGTCCCACTGGAGCCCGCCCGGTCCCATCTCCGTGTTGGGATCGTCCATCGGGGACTGCGCAAATTCGTGCGGCATCATGAGCGTCCGATCAGCGAAAGCCGCCCCCTCCTCATCCTCATTATCCGAGTCGCCGCCAAAGGTAAACATGTGCTCTTGCCCCAGGTGAACACCGGGGGAGCGTGCGGGGTGATCAGGGTGGAAGACCTGCGAAGGATCTATGTGTTGTGCCACGCCAAAGGATGTCGGAGAGCTAAACGAGTTCGAGGGGCCAGCCGACGTAACCTGTGACAACATCGAGCCGCCGTTGGCGTGGTACATGTATTGAGGAGCCATCGAGTTGGAGAGGCTCGAGGGTCCGTGGCTGAAGGCTTGCGGTCTCTGATGTCGCATGTCCACCCCTGCTTGCTGGAAGTACATCTGCTCATTCTCGGGGATGGGCTGAGGGGTCGAAACCGCGGACGGATAAGCACTTCCGGGGGGGGAGTAGTAGTCTTTGGAGTTCAGAGAGGAAGAGGGCATCGGGGCATTATTGTACATGGTAGAGAAGGGGCCGTGCTGCACGAGGGGGGAGTTTCCGGGCGAGAAAGGGAAGCTGGTCTGGTAGGGACCGGCAGAGGTGATTATCGGATCGTGGTCCATGCTGTACGTATCAAGGTGAAAAGGGAGAACGTGGGGATTTCCATGGGGCATTTCTGGGGGATGGGGTTGGTCGAGGGAATAGTCATGCAGTTCGTCTTCGTGGTTGAGTTCGTTGGGTATCGGAATGTTGTTGACCGCCGGGACGTGAGGGGAGAAGTCAGCGGGGCGTTTCCGGGCCTGCTTCATCATTAGTACCATGCGGAGCGACGCTGGCGAGGGAGCAGGTTGCGACGACCCCAACCAGTGGGCGACTCACACGTCTCTCGTCGATACTCGTCTTCCGGACGTGCCTCTGAACATAGTCGAATTCGTCGTTGCTGCGGGGGTTGTGATAGGAGACGGGCACGGATTGAGGGGCCGCAAACTGGGAAGCCTCTTTCCGCATCTTGATCGGGATCGCAGAGGCGACCGTGCTGGAAGGCTTCTCCGGCTCCCTCTTCAGCCGATCGGGTGGGGGCGACGTGCCGAGGCCAGCCGGCGTCGAGATGTTATCGGAGAAGATGTAGTCGTCGAGGTTCATCGGAGTATCCTGCTGCGGTTCCACCGTGCTGGTCTGATCCGTGGTTCTCCTCAGCTGCGCGATGCCGCTGGGCGCGGAGAGGTTCTGCTTGGCTTTCCTAGAGTCTGACGTTAGACGGAGTTCCCCCTACACTGCTGGTCGCGCCGTTCGCATACCTCGCCGCCGCCTCCTGCTCTCTCGCTTTGCGCATGTTCATCGCCATCATGCGCCATGTCAGGTTCTCCATGCGCTCCGAGTTGGGCAGCGTTTTCTTCGTCTTGCTGTACAGGCGCCATATCTGCGTCGCCAGAGGATCCTTCTTCTGCATCTCATCGGGGCTGTCGAGCGACGTGTCGACGGCATCATCTTTCCAGCTCGGAAAGAAACTCTCGCGCAGGAGATCCTGCGGCGCGCAGCTTGCGCCGGCGAGATCCAGCTTGTCCTGCCTGGCCGCGCCCGAGTCTGTCTTGTGGCGCGGAAGGAGAGTCGCCCCAGCCTGGGGTGTGACGGAGGAGCTCGTGGTCGAGGGGGAGGCGGTCGACGAGGGGAGAGCCTCGTCCGTGAAGGGCGAGCCTGGCGGTCTGCGTGGGAAGCGGAAGTCGTGCTCTGCTATGGACGTTGCTGAGGAGGATGTGGGATTCGACTGAGCAATGCTGTTGACATGGACGTTGGGGTTGCCATTGGGACTGGCGATCGTTGCGTCGGAGGGGTATGCGTGGGCACGCTGTAGCAGTCCCCCACGCTCTTCATATTGTGCCGCGCCCGACATCTCTCTGGAGGCGACGCACTTGCTCCGGCGGAACCGGCTCTCCTCGATGCAAGGTAAGACTGGGGGGATGTGGTCGTCGCAAGGGCGAAGAGATTCGAAGAGTTGTGATGTGGGAGGATGAGGCGGGTGGGTGCAGAGCGGCAGAGCGGGTGTGCTGCTCGTGATCGTCTCTCTCGTCTGTGCTGCGGCGGATGGGAAGTCCTCGTCGGCGACGCAGAGGCGATTCGGTGAAGCGGGTGTCGAGGTGACTCGAGCGTATCCTGGGGGTTGACCTGTGACGGCGACAGAGGATGTGTGGTTGTCGTTGCAGCTGCTCTTGCTCTTGCTCTTGCTCTTGCTCTTCCGATCCCGCGACTGCAGCGTAACCGCTCTCTCTCTCTCTCTCTCTCACTTTCTCTCCGGACTCGCTCAATTGCGCGGGGTGGAGGGTAAAGGTTGACGGCAGAGAGTTTGTGGCTCGCAGTTCGTAGTTGGATCGGAGAGGGCGCGAATCAGATGCCAGCGGCAGGCGACGCTATCCGAGGGATGTGCTGAGTCGTAGTGTGAGCAGTGAACCAGCCAATCACCCCGGAGGCAGAGGGGAGGGGAGGAAAACCGGAGTTTGCGCACCGGGGGGTGGTGCGCAGGATTTGCGTGGGATGGTTAAGGATGGGGAGGGATGGGATGGTTAGGATGGGAATAAATGGGCTCCCCAAGGATGGGATGCGATGGGATGCGATGGGATGGGATGGGATGGGATGAGATGGGATGGGATGTGACAATGCAGTCGCCGCAGGAGAGGGGTGACTTGGAGGGGCGACTTTGAAGGGGCGGACTTGAAGGGGGGGGAACTTGAAGGGGGGGAACTTGAAGGAGGGACTCGGCGCGCGGGCTGGAGAGCGAAAAGTCTCGACCACGCTATGCTATCGGTATTCCGAGTCGGGTTTGGCGGAGAGAGATGGTAGAAGGCAACTCTTGTTAGGGAGGCTGGGGATAATTGATGGTTGATGTTGGTTTGAGGGTGGATGTTGATGGTTACTGGTTGCTAGTTGCTGGTCTCCAGTCGCCCGCCCTTCCAAGTGGTGAGAGAATGCGCTCGGAGTTGGGTTCTTTGGTCAACGGCCGCCCTCAGCTTGCGAGGTACGGGGCAGTTGTAGTACAATAAAGGATACAGTGCAGCGGCGCAGTTCGATCGGGTCCAGTCCAGTCCAGCGCCGTATCGGAGGCGACGAGAATAAAGTAGGTACGTATAGTATGGTACAGGAAGTGCAGTATGGTGTGGTATGGTATGGTATGTTATAGTATGGTAGGTTTTGGTATGGTACGGCCTGCCGGCAGGATTGCGAGGAGGGAATATTTAATGAATGTATGTTTACAAGTAGCGTGGCTCTAGACTAGCAGCGACACGCACCTGAGCTTTTTTT
>JAENRP010000307.1:30607-52980 GCA_024741835.1 Diplocarpon mali
CCCCCTAGCCACAAACAGCTACAAACCGCTTTGCAGGCAAGGCAGGACAAGGGCTCCCATCATCTCCAACAGGCGAGGAAGAATACCTGCTGCGCAAGAGGGGCCTCTCCCCGTCTCCTCCGCTGCCGTCTGAAAGGAGGCCGTGGTCGAAGGAGGATCGGGAAAAGGGCGAGCTCGAGGGAGGGTGGCATGCCTAGAGACGCAAGGTCTTGACGCACGCGGTCAGGCTATGCGCTATGTAGAGGCGGGGGGCCAGAGCTGGCTGCCTCCACCAGAGCAGCATCTGGCGTCCAGCGGTGGCTATATCGCTCAGAAGTAACCTCGTAGGCGTAGGGCATCCTGTTTGATCCCTTTCGATCCCTCTAGATGAGACTTCATGCTAATTAACTTATGGGTAAGTTATCCTACACGGCCAACCGCTATGAGCAGAATAAGCGCTCTTGACAAAAAAAAAAGCAGAGAAATGGAGTTTTCCTCGAATACTGAAGGTTGACCAGTTACTTCTTGAAAAAGCTTCAAAGCTCATGATAGTTGAGAATCAAATATAAAATCTCTTTTACTGTATTGAGTTGTGAAAGTTTGTCGAGAAAATCATCTCTTGATATGTAGAATCTCATTGGATAATCATATGCTTCTTCATCTGTGAAATTTTATCATGAAACCATTTGCCTATATCAGCTCGAGATAACCTGAAAAAAGGGACTGTATTGCTAACTTATACATGTACTGCCAGGATGCACTTGAAACAGCCGCAAGTGCCAGTCTCCTAGCGCTCTGACAGGTGCAAACAAACCTGCAGATGTCGCTTCTGATTCTCGACTAAGATATAGAAATTAACCCTCATATAATGATCCTGTTGAAAAACGCAGCTAAAATACCACCGGTCACTTACACCCTGTCGCCACACCACATATAATCCGTCTCACCGCGATCGGTCTTCCTTTTTTTTTTTAAATTTCCCGACCCTAGCTTTCCCAATCCGCTCCCAGGTTCGCCGTCTCTGTCGCTATGCATCCAGCAGCCAGAAGCCCAACGCCGCCTACCAATTGTTGATCCAGACCCAGACCCAGACCCAATTCCCAACACCGACCTATGCAATATATACAAACCCGTAGCGAACCAGCCCCGCCAAGAATTAAAAGGGATGCATGCAGTCCCCCAATGCCATCAGAAGAATGCCTCTCAGGCTGTGGGCGTCTGCTCAGAAGTTCATCCACCATGTCATGGCAGTAAAGCTCACCAGCACCAGAGCCGTCAAGATCCCCGCCCCGGCTTTGTCACCAGTCGTCGCCGGAGTCAGCGGGTTGTACGTGTTCGAATAATCAGAGCCTGCGCTCGGATCACCGACACTCGTCCCGCCAGTGGCGTTCGAGACTGGCCCGGCGACTCGGGTGATCAGGTTACTTTGGACGATTTCCAGCGCCGCCATCTGCTGCCCGACACCATAGCTGCCATCCCAGGTAGCGCCCATGGTCCATTTCAAGCCGCATGTCCTGCCATTGTCGCCGCCGGAGCATTGAAGGGCGGCAGCCTTGGCGCTGGGCGCGAGTTTAGCCATGATGAGGTCCGAGGTGTGAGGCGCCATTTTGGTGGTTGCTGCCATCCAGCGGGAGAGGTAGGCCTTGAAGGAGTGCTGGTCTACGTTGCACAGACCGTTGTTCTCGCAGGCCACCTCCTGCATGATGTTGTCTTTCGGGAAGAACACGTCTAGGCCCTTGACCAGCCCGTCTAGACGGGTCTTCCAGATCGCAGCGCCGTTGGTGTGGTTGTACATGGTGGCTGCCCCTAGCAGCATCGCCCCGGCGTTGTAGGTCCATTGAATGCGATTCAGTCTCGTGCAGTTGATCAGATCGTCGGAACCGTCGTACACGTAGTAACTCTTATCCAAGAGGCCGATGTTCTCCATCCATTCGTACGTCTTCTCCGCCCAGTCGGAATACGTATTGTTCCCGGTGTACTTTGCAAGTCGCGAGGCAAGGTTAAAGAAGCAGCCGTTGGATATGGAATTTTTATAATTGTAGCCATTGTTAAATGTGAAGATCTGCCACTTCAAGCCTCCACCGCACTTTTCTGTATCCCATCGCGGGGCTTGCGTGTTGAAGACTGCCTGGGCGAGAGCAAGCCACTGTGGTTGATCGGCCGGCGGATTCGGAAAGTTGACCTCTGCCGCGGTCATGGCTGCCAGGCCCCAGAATGCTTGATCATCATTCCCCTCGGTCTTGGTTTGGTTGGGTGTCATGTAGTCTCGCTTGGGTCCAACCTGCCACAGCAGCGCCTGAGTCGTTACATCCACGTAGCTCGGATCCCCCGTGTAGTACCAGTAATCTGCATTCTAGGTTAGCCTGCGAACTTCGGCACCGCGGTATCCAGTTCCAGGCGTACATACCCACCATGGCGCCGAACATTGCCCCTGCTTCCCACCTGCGACCCGTCAGTACGTCTGGCAAGAGAGTCGGGGGTGGTCGGGTGGTCCACGTACCAGTAGTAAGGCGGCGGAAGGTTCCCCGGCGTCCCTCCTGTCTGGTTGCCGTTGTAGTAGGTCATCATATCGAAGGCGAGTGTGCTCGACACGGACTTGATAGAATCTGACGAGACGTAAGCCAAGAGGTCCAAGGAGTTGGCTGTCCATGGCGCGCACCACTGCCACTTACCGGGAGAGCTTAAATCCAGAGTCAAGGCATTGACGACTTGGCTTCCGGCGAGAGAGGCCAGAATGGCCCTCGGCAAGCTGCGTGACGGCCGCATCGTGAGGATGATGTGCCCCGAGGGCTGGATGCATGCAAGAGGTGCTCGATGCTTTCAGAATCGACTCATTCGTGGTGTGACGTCGCACCGCAACGGTACCCGGAGAGGAATGTTCTTGGTGGTCGCCAATGTACAGGTGACGCTCGGTAACATCAAGAGACGGTCCCTCTTTCTCGGGATCGAGTCGGTGGTTGAGCTTGGTTCGGTGGGTAAGTTATATTCGCGAGAACGTGGCGGGTGCAGGCCAACGAGCGGCAGGTATTCCCCGAGACCCAAATTCGGAGGTTCACGTCTTGTGCTGGTGACAACAAACGAGTACGCGGTGGCGGAAAAGGAATGCGGATCTGGGATTGTTACCTGGGCCGGTCTGATAATGCCTCGATCAGGTCCGGTAGACCGAAGGTATAGATAGATACCTCCAAGGTGAGGAGGCTATTTTACCACGGTGAAGATGACGAGTTCATAACGAAGGAGCGGATCGGGGGGGGGAGAAAGTCCGAAGTGGAACGGGCAGCCAGTTGGGCGAGGGGAGGATCCACCTCTGCCAGAGGCCTCTGCTCGTACTCTGCTGAGCTGGATGCGCCGGCTTTCTTCTCAACAGATGCGAGAAAGTATGGGAGGAATAAGCTTCACCGGACTGTCCTGTGCTGACCCGTACTGGAGCCAGGTGAGTAGCTAGAAGTATGAAGGATTGTAGCGTGCAGCTTCGGAACTGGCAATGATTCTCCGCCCAGGAGCAGAGGTGGCTTGACACGGAGGGGGGAGGGAGACAAGAGCAAAAGAGAGCGGCCGGCGACGAGGAGAGCGGCGGGCCTCTCGCGCCGACGCCGTCTCATTCCTGTCGCGAGGTTTTGCAGCATTCGCCTCATCCCCTTCCAGAAGACTCAGAATGACGCAAGCGCCATGCTTTCACGGTGCTTGGCAGCCCTGATCAACAAGCACCGGATACTGGAGAGGGAGAGAGAGAGAGAGAGAGGCTGTTTCGGTGAGGCCGAGACAACTCTATCCTCACGCAGACTCGACGGGACCAGGCGTGCACTGAGCCGCCGCAGGCAGCTGGCTCCTCGCGATCGATTGGGATCTCGATATATACGGATACAAGGACACATACCCGTCGATGGATATATCCATACGACTCTATGTTTGGCCCCGAGAGAAGTTGTCGACACGGGGGGAGCTTCTCGGCCTGGCGGTAAAAATAGACGCCGATGATGTGCCGACACATATACTTCCACTTCGCCCCGAGACAGAATACTCCGTCCCTGCACCGGGTGGGTCTCACACCTTACCTGGCCCATACGTAAGGTGGGCTGGGTGAAAATCTTTATTTAACCCCATTCAATCCCCAACACCGCTTCCCTCGCGGACTAGGGAGATGCGATAGCAATTCGCTCTCCGGATGCATATATCTCGTGGCAGATGGCTGGCAACATCCTCTCGCCTTCGCGCTGCTATCATCCTCCTGAACTGTCTCGCCAGTTGTCGCACCGGTACGATGCACGGCAGCCTCTCGAGAGCTATGCGGGGGGGGCTTCTTAGCCATACTCCGACGAATTCTCCGACTTGGACGAACTGCAGCCGAGTGTTCCGGTCGTCGCCCTCGTGACGATCCGGATTGAGGCATTGGAAAGTGGAGGAAAGGTTCAGCCATCAAAAGACCGGTACTTCGCCACCGGCCTACAAGGCAATAAACAGCACAAGAAAGTATATTTACATACCTTGCAGGACCAGGGGAAGTCTCTCACACCGCCTACGCGAGGCAAGGGGCGCGCTGGCAGAATGTCACCCTCGCCTATTTATTTGGAAACCTGATTAACATGGCACAAGGCCGTAAGGCACACACGCATATCCCACACCTGCGCTGCTTTTGCCGAGCTGGTGAGGTATGGGAAATATGTAATCTGTAAGATGACAAAACAACTAATGACGAACAGGATGATAAGCAGAGGCTGCACTATCTCATGTCGAAACCACGCAGAGCATATCGTTTCATGTCGTGATAACCCCCAAGAGCATCTAGTAACATAACCACTAGTATCTCACTCCCATGTCGGGTAGTCTGCCTAAAATGGGGGTTTTGCTATAGTAAAGTGGCAGGTATGCTCGAAGACAGCGGGAAGGTCGGGGACCGAAGGCACAGTAGACTAGAAACTGAGGCAGAGGCACGCCTTGTGGCCTCACGCCATCTAAACCGATTCCTAGCCATCTAATATGTCCAGCGGCCAAGTAGACAGGTATGTTTCTGTGACTTCATCGCAGGCTATAGAGTACACAAAGAATACATGAGGACATATTTAATCTTGCAAAGGCACCCTGAGCTACCCTTGCAAATCAATTCATACTGTATTTGTTAAGCCCATGACAAAATAGTATGTACCAAAGTAGGTAAGTGTGTGCTTTGCAGGGTGCAGAACGAAGCTTGACTCCCGAGTGGTTCTATGCCCTTGTTTGGTTTGATATCATGGCGAGGATCGGTGGAGTATTATAACCCGTCAGCTCCAAGGGATACATATCAGGCGCGCCTGACTTGGGAAGGCAATAGTACATTAAACACTTGTCTATACTGGAGTTTGTAGAGAGTTGGATATTAATCTTTACACATAGAAGCACATGTGGAAAATTATACTATCAAAGCCTTATAGTTGATGCACAATGAAGCTAAGCGTCCTACGCCCTATACTCCCCTTGCAACTGGCAGGTGACGATACACCACCGCCGTTCCAAAGTAGGAGCTCCTACGTACCTGCTTGCTTCTCTAATTACTCGGGGGTTGGTTGGGCTAGTAAAATATATCTCATTTGCTAAGCAAAAGCAAGATAATAGTAGCGGCAGAGTCTGATCCAAACTGATTCGAATTTCTGAAATCCACAAATAGCCAAGAACATCTAAACTGACAGGGCGACGACGACTCGAAACCTGTACGCAGCATCTCCTACGAACTTGCAGGCTCTTTAAGAGTTTGTGGAGCCGAGATTAAGTCCTTTCGACTACGAAATAATCAAACCCCGAGTCGAATGAAGCTAGCACTTTTCGAAAGCTTCGGAATGAAATTTTTTCTTACTAACTCTTTCATAAATACCCTTTAGTTTCGAACTCCACTCGCGTACTTTAGAATTATTCAAATATATACCTATAATTAGAGGAAAGCCTTGATAAAGGATACGAAAGGGAAAAAGGCAGGTTATTGTATAGAAGGGGGAAGAGGAAGGAAAAGGATACATTTTAAAGAATTTCTATTATAAAAGTCGACAAGGATTATAATCGAGAGCCGCCGCCTACTTGCAAGACGCTTGACATAATCAAATAAGTAGCCGCTATAAGCATAAAGGGCTTATCCTAGAATCAAGAATCTAAGGCGACTCTATCAAGGCACCTTTCGAGAACGTAGTCGCCTAAGACCTAGGGGGGAGAAGTGTCAACTAAGGTAGGTTAGACTCTTATCTAGTAAGGAACCATAAGTACAGTAGGCTAAAGAGTGAAACACATGTAGTTTTTTATACTAGTTTTCTCCTTATACCTAATCCGAGCATAGCGTTTGCCGCTTATGCTATATAGTTTAGAGCTAATATAGCATAATGAAAGGAAAGAAAAAGAAAAAGAATCTAAATTAACACCTGACTATACCAAACTACTAAACCACTCAAGCCATGTAGATGTTGCATCTTTAGAATTTAAGGGCTTTTAAGACTACAGCTCCAGCGCCAGATTCCCCTAATCCCCCGTACTGTCTACAAAGAAGCCACATGCTCAGCTGGTTGCTGGTGTAGAGGGCCGAAAACATCGGAATCATGTGATAGGACGTCATGAGACTGGCACAAGTCGATTAAGGGATAAATACGTAGTCTACAGTATACCTTGAAAAGCAAGCAAGGAACCAACCTTTATACCTCTTATACTCAGGTCTTGTTCCCAAATCTCCACCGAGGCTTGCCCAATTGTAGTGCTCCCTCCCCTTGTTTTGGTTCTTTAGAAGAGCCTTGCGATGTCTTCGACCCCCCTTGTCCCTCTACTAGAGCAGCTATTTCTTAGGATGGCTTCCCTGGCCAGCCACCGCAATTTGAAGCGCATAATTTAGAAGTATCTCGTGGTTCGAGGGCCGCTGCCACCAGGGCAGGAAGATCTTGGTTGCTACGTCGCACCTTATCTGCCTTGGGTGCTGGAGCGTTGAGCTGAAAATTTCAGTATCTACCTGCTAGTTGGGGTTGGAGTTCACATACAGGACTAGCGTAGACAGTGCTGATAGAAGAGGCCAGAAACAGGACAAGGGCTGATTTGAAAAGCATATTGATTCTTGGAAGGAGTTTGATGTAGAACAGTCCAGAGTAGCTTTATACAGACGTAAGATGAAGTTCGGGTATCTTGGATAGTATGGAAGTGACTGGTGCAGGACAATTTTATATAGGTCTCCCTCTCCGGCTGGGCGGATGTCGTTATATACACTTCGTCCAAAGGCCGAGGAAACGTTGTTTTAGCTTGTTTTACATGGATGAATCAGAGTGCATGTACAGGGATAAATATACTTTCTTATATAAATGTAGTGTTTGCCTAGCATGCAACGAACTCAGGTTGAACGCAATCCGTGACAGGCTAAGTACGATGTAAATACTGGCACCTCTGTCCAGTGAAGCTACTTAGTATCATGGGTAAATAATGTACAATTCTAGGCCGTGCACACTAGATACTTGGCAATGCTGCTTTTACAATTTCCTAACCCATTGAATAAGGTGTTTTCGTTATAGAGTATTTAAGTGAGCTTTACAGCCTCAAAGATAATATTAAGGAGTCAATCGAGTCCGTAGAGCGTACTAAACTTGACGTCGAGTAAGGTTCAATTGAAGGGCGATCTGATCTTAAGTCCAACCGGCATCAAAATAAAGAGTCTGACAGCGTACTCGTTCGTCACGAGAGGTCTGTTTTATAGGTGTCTTTGGAGTCGGTATACTAAATGAAGAATCCATATTGAAAGCGTTGATTTTCAGTGCAAAAAGCGGCGAATCGTTATAGATAAATCATTGGCTATACCCTCTGTATATGAGCCCTGTTAATGGAAACCGGTAGAATTACGCACAGACAGCACTTGTACATTATTTCGGGCATGTACTAAGTAGTCTTACCACAGCGGCGAAATATTGTAATCTTTAAATTGCAGGGGGTAAGAGAGGAGGCCGCCTAACTCAAGAAGGTAGTGATACACCTAACACTTGTCTGAACAAGCATGTGCTTTACTTCGCAAAATAACAAATCTCACGCTACCTAGGTTAGGCCGATTTTTTTTGTCAGAATGTATATCCAAACATCAGTCACTCTCTGGCACAAGCGAAATGTCTGTTTTAGACTCTGTATAGAAGTCAGTATCAATATTATTTGATATCTACTAACGTGTCTTGGAGTTTCAGTATACAAGAAGCACCATTTCTAGACCTACATAATATGTTTTTAAAGCTTCCGATTTGAAATGAAGTGCAGATTAAAGTAGAATCATACTATGAGGGCATCCTCACAATGAAAGCCCGGTCAAGCCAAGCGTCCCATACCCCATACCCCATACCCCACAAACCCTTGCAACCGGCAGGTTGCTATACACTACCGCTGTAGTAAGATAGAACCAAGGCTGACTTCAGTCAATATCATGAGCTAGAAAACTCTTTGGGGCGTGATCCACCGTACCTGGAGTAAAAATAAGCAGTATAAAATATATAGCTAGATCGAAGTACTTTCAGTTTCTTTGTCGCATATGGGTTGAGTTTTGAAGCATTTGGTTCGCTTCGCCTGCTCACCTCAGTAGGTAGAATTCTTACTTCTCAGAGGACTTATGCCATAGCTCTGATCCGCTGTACTCAGAGGGCCAGAGGGGGGGATGAGTCTTACCAGCTAGTGATTGGCAGAGGTATATGTATTAGTCTAAGGTAAACTTGTGTGCTGGCCAGTACGAAACCAATACGCAATGCCAATATTTTGTCAGGTGATAAGACAAGCGAGGCGAGCTCTATAGACCTACCCTCCACCAGACCTGTAGTCAACCCTCTTCTGCAGCCATTCTTCCCTGTTACCGCACGGAGCCGGTAGGGAAGCTTTATTCCCGCCACGTCACGTGATAGTACACCATAAAAAGTTATATTTTGGCCCATAAGAGAGATCTTCCCCTACGTCCTCTCACTGCCTAGAAGTCTTGAAAAACGGCTTTTCTTTCCATTACAGTGGTAAAGCCTCTGATCCAGCCATTGGTCATTGCTTTTAGCACACGAGCACGTGATTTATAGCTGCCAAGAATAGAAAACGCTAGGTCTAATTGGTCTACAGTGAGCCTTGGCAATTCTCTTGAACTCCCTACTCTGCAGATCACTAATGCAATGTATATTACCTTACCTACCATATATCTACATATACCAATTCGACCTTGAACCAAATATTTATCAGCCATAGACCCCGTCTTACTGTAGTCGGAAACACTTCCTTTACTATAACAGAATTCCTGCTGCTTGTCTTGCATAACAATTTGAAACTGTTTCTGTATTGAAATCTGTCTGTGTTAAATAAAGATTTAACATACGATAAAATAAGGAAAAAAAAAACATTCT
Source organism: Diplocarpon mali (assembly GCA_024741835.1). Taxonomy (NCBI): domain Eukaryota; kingdom Fungi; phylum Ascomycota; class Leotiomycetes; order Helotiales; family Drepanopezizaceae; genus Diplocarpon; species Diplocarpon mali. The sequence goes on from JAENRP010000307.1 coordinate 39,931, forward strand.
CAAACACCTATTCACTATAAAGATCAAAGTCATGGCGCACGCCACGTATGAATAAGGAGAAGGCCTACCCGTACAGGTGAAGATGAATGAAGCTGGTGCACTTATTATTACACTGTAGAATTTTAATGCAGAGATTTGGGAAAGTATCAACTGATTTACTTTTTGACGACTTGATTTTGCACTTCAACTGGACGTGAAAGACTACAAGAATAAGCGGCATAACAGAGCACGACCTTCCAAAGAATTGCAAAGAAGATTTAGATAGTTTCTTTCACCTGCCGTTCTATTTCACAGCTCGGCCAAACTCTCCTTTGTTCCGGGCAGCGAACCTAGGCATCCAAGAATCACAGCCACGATCGCGATCACGTGCTAGGATTCAGCGGCGGTCGATTACGTACGTGCGTACAGATCGAAGGATCGCAATCCAATTCCTATGAATAGAACGTATATATTGGCTCTTTGTCACCTTTGTGAATTGAACAGCGGAAAAAAAACACGTCGCACTTTTCGCAGCTTTACCTGGGCAACCCTTCCTAAAATACCTCACACCCTAGGTACTTTCCCGCCTCCCGTTTCGCAGCTTCCGTACGCCACCTCCGACCCAGCCCAGCCCAAACCTAACAGCCACCTCACAACATCGTCCACCCTCCCTGCCCTACACTACGCCAACACATCTCCAACCTAAACAAGGCACACACAGCAGTATCTGCTTCTTCTCTACTCGTTCACGCTTCACTCAGACGCACCACCAATCACTATGGCCAGCGCCGGCGATCGACCCTACGACCCCTACATCCCAGCCGGCGAGGCGCCCGCGGGAGGAAATGCGGCTCCAGGCAACCAAAGGACCGCTGCTCTACAAGCTGTAAGTTCACTTCTGTGCTCCGAGCTGCGCGAGATTGAGGCACCGATATGCGCGTCCTGGACGATGTCTCAACGATAACGAGGACGACGGTGATGGCCGAACCTTCCGCACAGCGACACGGGCACCGGAACCCGTGGAACGAAGCAGAATTGGCTGAGGGTGGTCTGAAAGGACGGGCTCTTGCGATTCTGCGGGTTGACATTGGAACTTTCGGATGCCATTGGGGTGTTGCGGGATGGTTTCAGAAACGAGCAATTTGCTGGCGTCCGCGGCATTTATACAAATGGCAGATAAAACGACGCGGAGATGGATAACGGCATCCCTTAAGTAAAGGAGCAGCCAAAGCTGGAGACATTCTTGCCAGCCATTCTCATCATCATTTGCCAGAGGGTCATTCATCAGTCTTGGCACTGGACCCCATTTCGGCTTTCGGAATTGCGGGCTGTTATACTACATGCAGATGTGCTGACAAGTTTGGTCTAAAGCAAATTGACGATACTGTTGGTGTGATGCGTGAGAATATCAACAAGGTTTCCCAACGTGGCGAACGTCTCGACTCCCTTCAAGACAAGACCGACAACCTCGCGGTATCCGCACAAGGCTTCCGCCGAGGTGCAAACAGAGTTCGCAAGCAGATGTGGTGGAAAGGTACGACAGACACTCTTGCAGAAGAATCGTTACAGGGCTGAAGTTGTTATAGACATGAAGATGCGAATGTGCCTCATTGGAGGGATAATCATCTTGCTCATTGTTATTATTGTCCCATCGGGTATGTAGAGTCTATTTGTGACCTAGGATAAGGTTAACATCTCCGCAGTTGTGGCTACCAGATAAATCTGCAGAGAATCGAATAGCAGGGCGACAAGCGGATGCGAAGCTTTTCACCAAAGGGAGGGTCTCGCGAACGCTTGCGATCAAATGAGTGGTACATGGACGCAGGGGATTGTTCCTGATCCTGTCTGCATGCGACCCTACTCTCGCTGGCTACGAGCAAGCAGGATCAACGAATTATTTGGAGCGATGCTTTGGAGTTGTGTTTTGTTATTGGAATTTACGAAGGTCCCGATTTCTCTTTCTCAAGGCGTAGCATACCGTGGGGGCCTAGCGGGCCTGTCAGTCTTGGAATCTAGGACAGGCGGACCCGTGGATGGTACTCTACTCTTGTATCATGTAGGAATCCCAGGGAAGCTATCTGAGATATCATGACATTGGGGAGGGAGAGGGGATTCTCTAATAGGTACCTAGTGATGCTGTAAAGTGTTATGCCATATACTCGTTTCTAGTGTTGCCTTCTGCTCACCCGTGGGAGGCATGAATATACTTATACCAGACCTACCACGGTCCGATCCTGAGTTTGCAAGTGTACTATCAACTATCTATAGAGCGGCAACGTTAGTATGGTATCTTCAGTCTGGACTTGGTATACAGCAACGAAGTCGCGTAGAAATCCGAAATCCTCACAACATTGGAAATTCCAAATGGCGTCTGACAGCCACAACCTCAAGTTGAAAAGAAGAAATAGAAACAAGAATAAGAAAATAGAGTGAAACCCCCCATTTTCTGCGGATCTATGATGCGCAGGCTAAAAATCTGAAAGCAGGGCCAAAGATGGGAGCCAATCCCCGTTACCGGCTTCCCCACAGCCGGACGGGAAGTCAAGTCAAGCAGTAGATGATGCTGGCGCAGAGGGCAAACTCTGCAAAATACATAACGTCTTAAATTACCAAGCCCTCTTCGACCTCTTCGCTTTTCGAGTCGGAACAAGTTTGCCCATTGAACTCCGACCTGCGAGTTTTCTTGACCCGCATGTATTCCCTCTTTCCTCTTCAATACTACCTGAGCCAGCATGAATTTTTGTTTTCCTCCCTCCGATACGGTACTGACAAAAACCCCTCCAGGGAGCCATTTTCGAGCTACGAAAAACTCACTACCGCCTTCTTCATGAGATAAACACGCACGAATTCGAGCGCGGGACGAGAACCTCCACCGAACTGTCTGCTCCGCGCTCTGCAGAAGCTGGAAGACGAGCCCTGGTTCCAATTAATCTTCACGTATCAATACCCCTCAGAAACACACTCGCAATGCTAGCCCTACGCTCCACGGCCAGCACAGCCGCGAGACGTGCATGCCGTCTGCCCTCTCACACTCTACCCAGGGTGGCTACAGCCGCGGCTCTTTCCCATAGGAGGCCATACTCTGCTCCATCCAGCAGCTTGTCTACGCGGTCGACCGTCGTGCAATTGCTGAGCAACATCGGCTCGAAGCGCGAGGTGCAGCAGTACCTCTCGCATTTCAGTTCCGTATCTTCGCAACAGTTCGCGGTGATTAAAGTTGGAGGAGCCATTATCACCGAACACCTTGAGTCCCTGACCTCCGCCCTCGCTTTCCTGAACCACGTCGGCCTCTTCCCCGTCGTTGTGCACGGCGCTGGACCACAACTGAACAAGCTGCTGGAGGATGCTGGGGTGGAGCCGCAATTCGAAGAGGGCATCCGCGTGACAGATGGCAAGACCCTCGCGGTTGCCCGCAAGCTGTTTCTGGAGGAGAACTTGAAGCTTGTAGAGAAACTCGAGGAGCTGGGAGTGCGGGCGCGCCCCATTACTTCTGGTGTCTTTGGCGCGGATTACTTGGACAAGGATAAATACAACCTGGTAGGCAAGATTAACAAGGTTAATAAAGCACCTATCGAGGCGGCTATCAATGCTGGATGCTTGCCGATTCTGACTTCGATGGCTGAGACGCCCGAGGGTCAGGTTCTGAACGTTAATGCCGATGTCGCTGCTGGCGAGCTTGCCCGGGAGCTGCAGCCTTTAAAGATCGTCTACCTTTCTGAGAAGGGGGGCCTGTTCAATGCTGATACCAAGGAGAAAATCTCTGCTATCAACCTGGATGAGGAGTACGAGCACTTGATGTCACAGTGGTGGTGCCGATATGGGACGCGGCTGAAGATCAAGGAGACTAAGCAGCTGCTCGACGGACTCCCCCGAACATCCAGTGTGGCTATCATCCACCCCGCGGATCTCCAGAAGGAGCTGTTTACGGATACAGGTGCTGGTACTCTCATTCGACGCGGTAACAAGTTGTCGACCACTACTGCTATCTCGCAATTCGAGAGTATCCAGAAACTCAAGGATGTCCTTGTTAGAGACCGCGAGGGACTGGACGCTAAGGCTACAGTCGACAGGTATGTGGATGGTTTGAAAAGTAAGGAGTTCAAGGCCTATTTCGACGAGCCAATGGACGCTCTGGCCATTGTGCTTCCACCCTCGTCCGAGACTACCCTTGCCAACTTGGCCACTTTCACAATCACCAAGGCCGGTTGGTTGACCAACGTCGCGGACAATGTTTTTGCTGCTATCAAGAAGGATCACCCGAAGCTCGTCTGGACCGTCAAGGAGGATGACGAAAACTTGACCTGGTTCTTTGACAAGGCTGAGGGCAGTCTTTCCAAGGACGGCGAGGTTATGTTTTGGTATGGGATTGAGAAGAGTGATGAGGTTAAGGACCTCATGACCGAGTTCACCAAGCACGGCCGAGCTATGCTCGGTAATGCCAACTTGGAAGAGCGTCTCCACCGTGCTGCGAGAGCAGCGAGTGGAATGAGTGCTTCGCACCACAGCACTCAGCCGCAACGCCAACAAGCGCGCGCTTTCTCTGCTTCCGCTTGTCGGACAGGTTCTAAGCTTACACGTTCGAGCGCTTCCCAAGCATTCGCTACCTCATCACGTGGCTATGCTACCACCACTAACCCCAACCCTCCTTTCGGCGCCAAGAACTCTTCCAACACCCGACCAGCTAAGGTTGCATTGATCGGGGCTCGAGGATACACAGGACAAGCTCTTATCAGCCTCCTGAACGCCCATCCCAACATGGATCTCCGCCATGTCTCATCTCGTGAGCTTGCCGGCCAAAAACTCAAGGGCTATGAGAAGCGGAATATCACATATGAGAACCTCTCCCCCGAAGATGTGCGCCGCATGGAGGAAGCTGGCGAGATCGACTGTTGGGTAATGGCTCTTCCCAATGGTGTCTGCAAGCCATTCGTCGACGCCGTCAACGAAGGCAAAGGCCCTCAGAATAGCGTCATCGTCGACCTCTCCGCCGACTACCGCTTCGACGGCAAATGGACTTACGGTCTCCCGGAACTCGTCAACAGATCTGACATCGCAAAAGCAACCCGTATTGCAAACCCAGGATGTTACGCTACAGCCGCACAGCTCGGTATCGCCCCCCTAGTCCCCTTCCTCGGTGGCCAGCCCACCGTGTTCGGCGTCTCCGGATACTCAGGTGCAGGCACCAAGCCCAGCCCCAAGAACGATGTTGATAATCTGACGGGTAATATTATCCCCTACAGCTTGACGGATCACATCCACGAGCGCGAGATCAGTACGCAGCTCGGCGTCGAGGTCGCCTTTGTCCCGCACGTCGCGGTCTGGTTCCAGGGTATCCACCACACAATCAGTCTCCCGCTCAAGCAGAGTATGACTAGCCGCGACATCAGGCAGCTTTACCAGGAGCGCTATGCGGGAGAACGCCTGGTCAAGGTTATTGGCGAGTCGCCGAGCGTGAAGAACATCAGCGGCAAGCATGGGGTCGAGATTGGTGGTTTTGGCGTGCATAGTTCGGGCAAGAGAGTAGTGGTCTGTGCGACGATCGATAACTTGTTGAAGGGGGCTGCCACGCAGTGCTTACGTATGTATTATTTTCTGTCATTCTACTCTTGTCGGTTCGGGATTCGGGGAAAAAACTAATATCTCAACCAGAAAATATGAACCTCTCTCTCGGCTTTGCCGAGTACGAGGGTATCCCGCTCGATTAAAGCGGAAAAGAACTGGCGTATCTGCATCCGCATTCTGGATTTTTTTGCCTCCTCCACTTTTCAAAAGTTTTGTGTCCGTCTCCCTAACATTTGCTCGTTCTGCTGAGGATCTCCACCAAATTTGCAGGAGATAGGCTAGCTGCGCAAATTATCGCGATCTGAAAATCAGGGACGTTCTGTATATAAGAATGGCAGTGAGAGAGAGGAGCAGAGAAAATCGGGAGAGAGCGTAGATGGAGGCTGTAGATCTTAGTAGCACCAGATTTAACCTGGGAAACCGAACGCTCGGCAATGTGCTTCTAGTGTTGTTCGCTCGCTTAGATGTATTTCCGGTGCTGTCAAAAAGGAGGGCGAAGCGATAACCCGGATAATCAGTATAGCTACCTATATGGCTGTAAAGAAGCAGAGCTTTGCTATTCCCTGTCAACAGCTAAGAAATCGCTTTCTCTTCCGGTCGCCAGCCTCCTCTCTGTGGCATGGTGCGAGACCTGTCAAGAATCTGGAGCTACCATTTCTTCCTTTTTCTAAGCTTGTCTTATGACAGATATGCGGACGTGCCAGAATCAGACAGTGTTAGAGCTCGTGTTTACTTCTTGTCAAAGGTTTGAGCTAGATGTCACAAGTATATCGAGATTTGAAGTTCTTCCCGTGACTACCATCATTTCCTCACGCCTCCCATCCCCTCTCCCAAAAAGCCCTCACAGATTCTTCTTGCCGAACAAGGCGCCCAGGCCGAGGTACAAGCTGACAAACGGCCCCAGCAGAATCATATCCCAGCTATTCCTCTTCCACCACCCGATCCTCTTCGCTGGCGGCTCCAGCGCCGGTGGCCTCGCCATCTTGAAGCTCCCCGGCGCCTCCTGTCGCAGCTCATGATCGAACAGCACCTCCTGGACCTTCGTCGCCGCCTCCTGGGCACACACCTTCTGCCTCAGCACCGAGAGCGTCTGCATCCGCTTGCTGTTCATGCGAAAGCTGCCGTCCCGGTCCTCGAGCAGCAGCGTCGCCTTGTGCAGGGCCTCGGCGACGGTGAAGTCGTGCTTGTGCAGCCGCAGCGCCATGCCGCCGTTCTCCTCGCAGCGGAGCGCGTACGGATAGTGATCGCCGAAGATGGGCATGCACAGCATCGGCACGCCGTGGAAGATGGCCTCGTGCGCCGACTGCGCGCCCGCGTGCGTGATGAAGAGCTTCAGCGACGGGTGCTCGAGGATGGCGCGCTGTGGCGCGAACGGCACCATGAGGATGCTCGCCTTGACCGGCAGGTCGTCGTCCTCTCCTCCCGTCGGCTCCGGCTCAGCGCCCGACGGCAGGTTCCTGATGGACCAGATCGCGCCGTCAATCGCGCCCGACTTGAGCAGCGCCCGGATCGTGTCCCGCAGCTTGGTGTACCGCACCAGGGTCATGGATGCGAGCGTGCCGAAGCCGATGTACACGACGCTGGTGCGCGCGGCGAGGAAGTCGGAGAATTCGGGCGTGAGAGGGGCCCAGGAGGCTTTCATGAGGGGCCCGACGGGGCAGACGAGCGGCTCGAGGGGGACGGGGGTTTCGAGGCCCATGAAGGAGTTGATGAAGCTGATGTGCGCGCGGTCCTTGATTTCGGTGCTCTGCTTGCGGAGCGCTATCCGGTTTCTGATGAAGGGTATCAGTCCTGTGAGCAGGTTGAATGCGATCCATAACTCGCGGGTGCGCTGAACGAGTGTGGCGTTCTCGGTGTTCATAAGCGTCTGTTGTTGGCCTGGGATACCGGCGATACCAGGTGCGCGACCTAGACTTCTTGAGGTCAGCGTCGCAGTTCTGCTCTCGTGTCTCTTCTTCTGGATGCCTGGGCGTCAGAACAGTGTGATCTCGCCTAAAATTCAGTCGAGCGTCCTCATTTCGGTTGGACGTCCTGATGAGCGGCGACAAGGCGAAAACGAACGTGTGACCTACGGAAAGCTGATTTGTGTGCAGTATGTGGCGTAGGGGATATTGAATTCCAGAGCCAGATCTATCGCTGCTATCTCAAAGAAATCCGCAATAACAAAATCAACTTTCCCCGGACCAGTCCGTGGGGCCAGGAAAGGCTTGAGGTTCTTGTGGATCTCTGGATAGAAGGAATCGAAATACACCAGAGTCGACGCCATGGCCTTCAGACCTTTCCGTTCGGTGGCGACTGCCTCTCCCAAGTCGTGATGGATCTGGGCCGCCTTTTCATCCATGGCATGGCACACGGGGATCGTGTTGGATACCCAGTCTGGCATGTTGTGAATCTGGCCCTCCATACCGGCGATGGTGATCCTGTGGCCATATTGGTGGAGGACCTCGCATATCTCCAGCACAGGTGCTTCACGCGCGGGAAGTCAGCTTTGGTTTCCCAGAGGACGCCTGGCTTTGGAGGAGGGAGAGGGAGAGAGATGGGAAGTACTGAGATGCGTTCTCCTCCCCACCACCGCAATCGCGAGGATATGTCTCGGCTCGATAGAGGACGACGGCATGATTGATGAATGAGTGTGATGCGATGCAGGCCCCTTGCCTAGGCAGACGAGGACCTCAGTGTACACATCTGGTTCGAGAAGCAGATGCAGGAACACACGGGCCCAGGTGAAACAAATAAAGAATAGAGAAACTCCTGGTCCCTATTGTGTACTTTCTGCTGACATGTCGCTTAGCTTAACGGAGCAGATTGGCCGCTGAGTCATCGGTGTCGGTCGTCGGTCGTCGGTCGTCGGTCGTCGGTCGCCATTCGGAGGATACGGATATTATGTCGATCATGTTTTATCTGCTTTTTCTGTTGGCAGATTCCTTGCAGCCGCACGAGATGAACCTTGAGTCCCTGCCTGAGCAAACCTGACAGTTGCTCGGAACGGTGAAACGCAGAGTCGACGATACTTGGAAAGAAGATTGACAAGTAGAAACGTGAGTATATGACCTCCCGCCTTGAAAAATAATAGCGATGGATTCTGTTTAGCAAATACACTTGCCGCTGTCAACGATTCCTACGAAGTGTTTTACTGGAAACTCACGGGTGACAGCCGAAGACTGGTATGCCAGACTGTTGCTCGTAGCAGACGCTTTCCGAGTACTGTAGTATCGCTTGTATTGACATGATAACCCGCGTATCTTCCCCGCCCCCAATACCCTCATAACCGGGCTTTCCCGAGCTGCAAATCCTCCCAATGCTCCGGATGAAAGTCGACATATGAGTTCCCTCTTCCGTGATCTCCAATCCACAGGACCTGCTCACGCGATTTGACCTTCTCAGGGTCCACGCCCTCTTCTCTGAGGGGGACTTTGTTCTGCTTGTTGTTGTGGATTGGCGTCATCTGCTTGACGAGGCGAATGAACACCGGCACAGCGTACTTGGGCAGATGCTTTCTCGAGTGTCTATAATCTGTCAGAGGCCTGCTCGCAAACTTCGGAAGGACTACTACACCTACTCGAGCAAGCCAGCAAAGTCGAAAGTCTCCCGTACAGCTGGATCGATGTAGAGTGCCGCGCATCCTGCCTTTCCGTCGTGCGATGGCAAAGAGACGCCATACACGTTCGCCTCTACCACACCGGGGTACCGGCCGAGGACTTCAGCAACTTCAGCTGTGCTGACATTCTCACCCTTCCATCGGAATGTATCACCAAGCCGGTCCATGAAGAACCATCGCCCGTCCTTCGTCCTCCGAAGGGCATCGCCAGTCCTGTACCACAGATCACCCTTCTTAAACACATCCCTCTCAAACTTTTTCGATGTCGCTTCTGGGTTGTTGTAATAGCCAGAAAACTGCTTGGGGTCCGTGACTCTGACGATGATCTCCCCTCCCTGGTCATAGTTCTGTCGCAGTGCAAAGCCCGTCTTCGAGTCTCTCACCATCGTGCCAGATTCCTGGTCGATGAGGACTGGCACCAGAACGTTTCTATTCTGACGCCGCAGGAATGCGCCATGATGGCCGACGGATGTTGCCAGATAGTCACCTCGACTGTGAACCATCAAGCCGAAAACCCCTTCTGACGAGCTGAAAAACTCTACGACTTCAGGAACGCCAAACCTCTCTCGAAACTTGAACCACACATCCGGCCTCAAGCCATTCCCATACATGCAACGAACCTTGTGGTCTTTATCCCGAGGTGATGGTGGCGCGGCGAGCAGATACCGGGCCGTTTCTCCCACGTACGTGATCCAGGTCGCCTGCGAATCGCGTACCTCGCTCCAGAATTTCGTCGTGCTGAACTTCTTGCCGATGCAGAGGGCGATGCCAGTCATCATCATAGTCACAGCCTGAACGCCTCCTGTGCCGTGATACATTGGCATACAGTCGTACCATCTGTCGCCCACAACTGTTCGGTGGGTGCCAGCCGCGTTCTGCATCTCACGTTAGCACGCATCTCTTACATGGCTACTCAGGTAGTCATGATCCATTCTGGTATCTTACAACTGCACCCACGAAGAACACACGATCGATGTTGAAGGGAACGCCTTTTGGCAAGCCAGTCGTTCCACTGTGGCCATTAGTATGATACCCGGAATCCGAGTCGCTCGAAACGTACCTGGTGTAGAACATGCACATAGGCCAGTCCGATCTGACCTCGTCTCTGTACTCGTCTCCTGGCCTTTCCGGCTTCAGGCTCAATATCTCGTTCCTGACCACCGAATCTAAAATGCATATCTCCAAATCCAATTCTCCCTCGAGCTGAGACCGGGATCCCTCTATTCTTTCCTGGATAGCAGGGTCATCATCCACCAGCATCAGCTTCGCACTACTGACTTTCAGACAATGCATCAGGGCATTCCCAGCCAGGTTGTAGTTTATCATAGCAGGCGCCGCGCCAATGGCCCACAGACCCAGCCACGCGAACACGAAATCCGGTGAGTTCGTCATGTAGAAATTGACATAGTCGCGAGGCTCGACGCCCTTGGATAGGAACCATTGCGCGTACTGGTGTACCCGATCACCGGCTTGCGCCCAGGTATAGCAACCTTCTCGGGACCAGATGCAATCGTCGTTCGGCTTGGTGAGGACGAAGTGCTCAAAGAAATAGTAGAGGGAGAGGCGATTGGTCTGAGCTGTTTGATGCCTCAGACTTGCCGCACTCAAGTAGCAGGATCACGTACCAGCTTCTGTGTAGAGCTTTCCGATGGCTCTCCTCTTGTTCAGTTCCCGAATATCCTTCACTAGACCAAGCGTCCCGTCGAGGTACATCCCCCCGAGGACTGTACTGGCAGCGGCTGCTGCAGCTATCCGGGAGTTGCGTGTTAGCCATTGAAGCTATGCGTCTCACGTTGAGCAGAGGTTGAAAGCTTGGTTGTTGTTGATAAAGGTCGGTCTCAGTAAAGATCCGCGACTTACCAATAGCCGCCATTTCCGGGTAGTTATCTACTGGGACGGTTGGAGATATCCAAAGCTATAGCAAGGACGCGTTTGGTATAAAAAATATCACACGATCAGGTGGTGTAACGAGTAATTGGGATTCAATGTTCAGCGTCTAGTAACTGATTGAATATTCAGAGTGGCTAGTCCACTACGAAAGGAGGCTCTGCTCAGCTTCCTTATGAACGTTTTCCTAATTAACCTTTAAGATGAAATTGTCTCCCCTGACTGCGGTATTCGTGACTGAGTGCTTATTATCACAGATCAAGAACTCCAAGAGGGTTTTTGCTACTCAGTGAACGAGCTCAGCTATAGAACTGAAACCTACCCCACTTCTCTACCTACTACTTAGTCACGACTCAGTTGGATTCTGCATGGACAGTTGTCTGAATGAGCTTTGTGAACAAGCCAAGTAGACAGGAGGCTCGGACGCAGCCATTAGCTACCTAGCTTAGCCTTTTGATGCAGTTCTTATTTTACACACTCGACCAAACTGCGATCTGTAACTAAAGACTGTTATCTAAGAGCTTGATAATACGAGGCAAAACAGCAATAGCGTCATTATGACCAAGAGCCACCGAAGTATGGAGTTGTAATACTATAAGCTCTCATCGTACTTTGACTTTGCAAGGGGGACTAGCATAAGGGTATTAAGCTTACGATGGTACGGCGGGTATCTCTTGTCCCCTGTTGACAGGGTGGCAGCGGAGGACTTGTTCAACACTATCTGATTCTTTTGGTTCTTGATCGGAAAAAGTAATGAGAAGTTCGGATTACTCTTGCATTAGATCTTAACCTAGCAGTGAGAGATTTCTCACCTCTTTCCTAGGATTCTAGCTGGCTGGTGCGAAATCAGATGTCATACTACAAGGAAAAGACAAAGGATACTGGCTGTAATGTAGTAGGCTTAGACCCGTTCTACTACCAAACCAAGCCGAATACAGTATCACCTAGCCAGACAACTGCTTGTTTACTTCTTGCTTCTTAGCTGAAGCTGGGCTAAGATCTTATCCCATGATATAGAGTTCGATTCGCCCCACTAGTCCGTATTCGTGGTCTAAGCTCACTGTAAGAATAGTATTGCTGAGCTCGACAAACGAGTCGAGGGATTCAGAAACGAAATATACTCCTGACGTTCTTGATTCGAAGCACGGTGGATCAGTCAACCCACGAACCGTGCTCTATCATCAAACGTACTTTAAAACAACGATTTCGAGTACAAGTACAAAGAATAAGAGCCAGATGGCAAAGGGGGATGTCCGGTGCCTGATCCACTGTACACGAAATAAAAAGGTCGTCGAGTTACCGCACTCCTCACGGGTTTGAGACGTTCGCTTGCTGCTCTCAATAGCTAGAATCCCTACTTCTCAGCAGATTTCTGCCCTGGGTTTGATCCACTGTACTCGAGGTGTAGAAGGGGGAGTATCAATCTGCTTGTCGGTTGGAAGCATCCCTGCTCTGACTCAACGCAAATAACAATGATAGAAGTTTTCGCAAAAGCTAGCCATCGATCGATCTGTGCTGACAAACGAGCAGAGAAATACGAGCGCGGCGCCCTCCCCAGAGTCCTTGGCGTGAAAGGTTCAAAACAAACACGTGTTTGCCAAGTAACTTTGTAGCTGGTAGAACAAGAAAGCGCGCACTCCGTGCAAAGTGTAGAGTACGTTGTATGCGAGATCGATTATTTCCATAGGTTTTGGCAGATTTGCATAAAGTACACATACAATCTAAGTCCCGAGGGCAAGGGGAGGCAGAGGTGCGGCTGGCCTTTGCAAAGGGCCTTGGGCTTAGGCTTATGCTTAACGTAGACCCGCTTGTCTGTAAGGTCTCGGCCGAATACTTAGTCCATGGCGAAATAATTTGAGGTTTTCTGTCTGTGCGCCATACTAGAACCTTCTATTGTGCAAGGGTTTCGATAAGGGGTACTGCCAATGAATAAAGGATGCTGATTTGCCGCTTTTATAGTATATTCTCTAAGAAATCAATATGAATTCGACATCTCAAGTACCAGTCCCTAAAACACCACGAAA
>JAENRP010000308.1:0-33919 GCA_024741835.1 Diplocarpon mali
TCCTGTAGTTAGGAATCAAGCCTCCTAAGTCTCCAAGTTCAACAACTACTACTATTACTTACTACTCAATACTACCTTATACTCTCTTTACCATATCGGCCAGCCCTCATATTACACAAGGGATAACCCTATTGTAAGAGGTAGAGATTCGAGTATTAACCCCCTTAATCTTACCCCTATTTAAACCAACGCTAGCCGAATGTAGAATACGGCTCCTTTGGCTAATTCAAGCTAAATTGTTAATAATGCCAAAAGGGGACTACTGTCCCTAATCGATTAGAGAGCTAATAAAACCCTTAGAATTGACTTCTCCTTTTAAAACGATGCTAGTAGTAGTAGTACTAATGAATTAATTAAGCTTGTACTTTAAGCAAGAGACCTCCTTATTAAAGCATACTTAGCGACTAATTCTTAGGAAAAACAGATGAAACTACTTGATTTACTTAAGGTTTTTAAAGAGTATATAGAGTATAACTGTATTAAAAACACTTCTATAATTCTAGCTATATAAGTAGCTAATTTAAAGAGAGTAATATGGAAAATCGAGCAAATGCTAAAAACGTATATTTAAGTAATTAAGTCAGTAGCAGTAGCTACTATAGCTACTATTGTAAATCATAGTACTAGCGCTACTACTAGTAGTACTAGTATAGGTGGCGCTAATAGGAATAGGGCTAGGGCTGCAGGTAGCCCTAGGAACCCTACCGAGAATTCGGGGCCTAATAAGCTAAAGGGAAACGGTAAGCCAGTCCTTTCTAGGAGATGCACCCTCCTATAGTCCCCTTTGGCTTCGATTACTTCTTTTTCGTTAATTGCTTTATATAATCGAATTAATGCTGCTTTTAAAAAGAACGGTTTTAGTGATTTAGTAATTGCTACTGCGTCCTTTTCTTTATATGGAAATATTATTTTAACTACTACTCTTGCGTTTAGCGTTAATTTTTTAATTTCAAATAAAGCTATTATTAAAGGGATGCTTCCTTAATTAACTAGCCTTAAAAAGGGAGAGCTATGGTATAAAGTAGCTATTTATAGTATTTTGTTTGCGGATTTTAATATAGAGCGTAGCTTAGACTTAGAGCTAGTCTTAGAAGAGATTAAAACCTTTAATAAGGGTTTTACCTTAATAGGAAAATCCTATTAGGCTACTTTAAGAGAGAAACGTAACTCTGGTTTATATAGGAGTAGTACAATTATTATCTCTTTCTTAGATGAAAATCAAATTAAGCGAGCTATAAGCAAAAGACTATATATTAGTAGCGCTTTAATAAAAGTTGTTAAATATATAAATACTAGTAGTACGTACTAGTGCAAAACCTATGCTAGATTTGGCTATTTAAAGGTTCTTTATAAAAGAGAACCAAAATGCTCCCTATATAGAGGCAACTATATAAGATAGGGAAATACTAAGTGCAAGCATACTAGTATTAAATGCGCTAATTACAAAGAAACTATACATTCGGCTGATTTTAAGCTATATGAAGTTTTTATTGCAATTAAAAACAAATCTATAGAGAAACGTACTACTAATAGTACTACTATTATAAATCGATTCGGCGCTCTATCTACTATTAATAATAATTAGGAATAAATGCCTATAAATTAACGTAAATAGAAGCTCGCCTACTATAGAGTACGTTTTATAAATGGCTATAGAGTTATCTATTGATTTAATTGCGATTTAGGAACCTTAGATTATATAAGAGAATAATTTATCATATAGATCTATTGTATACTTTAGTTTTAAATAAATCCTTCCGAATCAAAATTCCTTTAGGCTTAGAATGTTATTTTATATTTCAAATAAAATATACGCTACGCTAGCGCCTAGCTTACTAATTGATCCTAATTGTATTATTATAAACGTTTTTCATATTCAATTAATTAACGTCTATAATGCAAGTCACTTTAAAATGCCGAATAATATTAAATTCTTAAAAAGAGACTATTTACCAGTGTTATTTTCTAAGGATTTAATATTTTTAAAAGACTTTAATATATATCACCCTTGGTAGAACCCCCTTAGAGAAACTGATTACTACGCTTAAATTTTATTAGATATTATAGAGAAATACTCTTTATATCTATTAAATACTCTAAGGGAAGGAACTTATTTTAAATCAAATATAATAACTCCCTCTATTATTAATTTAACATTTGCTACTTAAGGAATAGTAAATAAAATCGTAAACTAGCAAACTATACCAGATCTAAGTTCTAATCACTTCGGGGTTCTATTTACTATTACTACTAATACTAGTAATACTAGGTCTTACCTTACTATTCTACGATATAATACAAAAAATTTAGATTAGGAAAAATTTAAAAGGACAATTAAAAACGTCTTCTTAGATTTCGAATATTTTAAAGATTTTAATACAAATCAAGAACTAGAAGACTTAGTAAATACTTTTACTATAAAATTCATAGAAGCTATAGATAAGGTAATACCTAAATCCAAGTTATCTATAAATAGTAAACCCTAGTAGAATAAGGATTTAAAAAATCTATATAAAATCATATAACGATTCTACTGTAAAAGCAAATCCTCAAGGTATACTCTTTTTTAATAAGAACTAAAACAAGCTAGAAATACGTATTTTAATTCAATTAAAATAGCAAAAACAAAGCACTAGAACCAATTCTTAGAAAAAGAGGACTCCTAATCGATATTTAAAGCTATATTATATACTAAGGGATTAAGCTTTTAATTAATCCCTAGTTTATTTGACTCTAATACTTAAGAGCTTGAATCGACTTTTTAAAAAAAGTATAATATCTTTAAAAGTACTCTCTTTCTAACTCTACCTATTTCTAATAGTCTAAATCTATAAGAGTTAGAGAATGATATTAATTATTCAAATAAGAGTAATAAGTGGAGTTAGCCATTATTAACGCAAATTGAGATTTAAAATGCATATACTTCAAAGATAAAGGGTAAAGCCCTAGGACTAGATTTTATTATATAAGAAATAATTATTTAAGCTTATTTAGCTATTCTAAAAGTGTTTTTTAAGGTCTATTTGTCCTTAATAAACCAGGGCTATTACCTTAAAGTATAGAAACAAGCTACTGGATTTATTCTTAAGAAGCCTAAAAAACCAGACTATTCAAAACCAAAAGCATATAGAGTTATATCACTGCTTAATTATCTTAGTAAAATTTCCAAAAGAATACTAGCCTAGCGTCTTAGTCATTTAGCCGAAACTACTACTCTACTATACCATTCTCAAATTGGTAGTAGATTATATAAATCGGCTATTGACGCAGCTCTACTCCTGCAAAATGAAGTAGAGCTAAATAAGACAAATAAGCTAAAAACAAGTATACTATTCCTTAATATTAAGGGCGCATTTGATCATATTGCAAAAAATAGACTATTATAGATTCTAGTTTCACTAAATCTCCCTATTAGTCTTATCATATAAGTTAAATCGTTCCTAAAAGACTATACTCTTAGACTTACCTTTAATAACTAAACAGAGGAATTTAAGTCTATTAATTGTTGAGATGGGTAATACAGCCATCACTCCGATGTATTATCATGTGACCCTACTGCTTAGTCAGTAGGATATTGACACGTATATAGCTGTAAGGAAGAAAGGGGTAACCTTCTTTCCCTAACTCTTACTAATATATCGACCATCGACCTCTAGAAGTTTCCTATACCTACTACGCCGACTTACTTAAGCTTAATAGGTTATAAGCCTCGGATAGACCGATAATAGATTATTGACTTCCCTTGGAAAGCACTTGCGCCGCAACTATTAGTAGGAAGTTGAACGAGACTTGTAGTAAGAGGCGAGCAATCGGCGAATAGGAGGTGTGATTCCCTATTCAGCTAACCCGTATTGCAAAAGGTGTGATTCCTTGCTTTATAACCCTTTGGTATTACAAGAGGTGTGATTCCTTGCTTTACTATGTTTCATAAGAGGTGTGATTCCCTATATTACAGCCTAAAAACCCTTTTCGATAAGAGGACTTCCTCCTTATTTAATACTTCTATAATACCTGCTATTTAATCATTTCAACTTTTCGATAAGAGGAGTGCCCTCAACTATTTAATTTATTTGATTTTAAACGCAATTCTATTCGAAATGGTAATGGCATCCGATTCCGATCGAAACACCAAGCCTAGAGACCTCCAACTCTCTTGGAAGAACTAGCAACGATGGTTCGACGATTTAGAGCTTTACTTTAAGAGCAAAGGTATTGAAATAGCGATTTAAAAGACACTTATTAAATACGCAAGAATAGCCCCCTATACTCCCTCTACCGATTTGTCTACTTCCACTTTAATAGCTAATACAACTGCTAAGGATTTGCCAAATATATTAAATAAGCTTAGCCTAGGAGCTTTAGTAGACAATAACTGAGAATCCCAAAGGCAGATTTTAAACGTAGAAAAGGAGAAGGAGTATAGGCTGGCCTTAGTTAAATGTAAGCTTAAGATCAATAGAGGTTTAAGCAATAAAGACCGAGATTTTATTCGAGTTCATAATGACGTAAAGATAAGATAGGATACTTTAAAGGTAAAATACTCTTAGACAACTGCCCTTAACACCTAGCATCTACTATAGTAGATCACTTCATTTTAGTATAGAAAAGACAAAGATAGCAAGGATATAAATATGAATATAGACTTTGCCTAGTCTATACTATATAAAGCGAGGAGGAGAGTAAGAGCTGCAGATCCTAGGATAGCTATGACTTTTAGGGAAACTTAGCTTTTTAGTTTCCTACTCAATAGCCTCCCTCCTAAGTTCGCCGTCGCGAAACAATCTCTTCTTGTCTAACCCAACCTTAAGATCTACGAAAAGATCGACCTCCTTCGAACTGTCGAGCAAGACCTCGAAGGACACTCTAAATCGGCAAATGCCGCGTTATAGGGCAACGACAAGCCCGAGAAGAGGAAGGAGCATAGGACAAGCCCTCGAGCTCATCGGGGATACTACTTCTATAACGGTGCTTATAATATTACTGATTGTGAAGTTAAAAGGCAACTAATCGATATAGTCGCCAGCTTTAATATTAAGAAGCAATCGAAGCAGAAGTTAAGAAGCAAACTGCCCTTATCCTGCCGAAGGCCGCAACTACTAAGGAAAGGCAAAGGAAAAGGCTATTCAGCCAGAACTTTAGCAGACACCTCTGATGATAATAGTAGGTCATTTAAACCTGAATCCACTTCTGATGATTCAGACGATAATTATAATGAAGATGCCTACATCTTAAAAGCCGATCTCCGTAAGATCCCTGAATCCGACTAGTGTAGTGATACTAGTTGCATAGCATATATGACTGATAAACCCTACCTATTTAAAGGCCCGCTTACTAAAATAAAAAGGCGCTCTATTAAGGTTAGTAGTAGAAGGTTATATATAGACTTAATAGGTATAGTAGAGATGAATATTGCTAGCGTTTCTTTCCTTTTGCAAAATGTTCTCCTTATGCCTAGCTTAAGTATCAATCTCTTATCTAGCTGCAAGATCTATGCAGAGTTAAATTATATAGGAGTTTTTAATAATCAATTCATATGGTTTATAAATAACGACTATAAAGTGATCTTTAAGGCTAAAATCAAAGATGGACTTTATATTATCTCAAAGGTGATATTATAGAAATTGACTCCTGGGCTGGACCTACGAGTGAATTCCTTTAAGGAAAGTGCACTCTCTGCCTTAATACAATTGAGTAAGGATAGGGAGAATGGATGGACTCTTAAGCTGGGATTATAAGTGAATTTGGCAGAAATGACTCCTAGGCCGGGACCGCGAGTGGATTCTGCAAATTCGCTAATGACGACTCTTAGGCCGGGATCGCAAGTGAAATTCGTAGAAATGACTCCTGAGCTGGGACCGCGAGTGGATCTCGCTATTTCCGGGAAATCGACTCCCGAGCTGGGACCGCGAGTGGATCTCGCGGTTTCACTAAAAACGACTCCTGAGCTGGGCTCGCAATTAGAAAACGGCAAAACCTCAAACTGCTATCACTAGTCCTTTCTAGCTGCTAACGACGAAGTATCGACTGACGATAGGCTACTAAAGCTATCAGAAGCCGAAAGCCTATCAAGGTATCAGCTAATGTATAGAAGATTCGCGCATCTAAGGCCAGAGAAATTGAAGGGCCTGCACAAGGTCTCGACCCTAAAACGGAAGATCCAAGTACTGAAGGATCGCCTGGTGTGCCGAATTTGCAAGCTGATAAAACTTCGAAATCGGACGCGAACTAAGCTTAGTCTATAGAAAGATTTGATACTAGCGCTAATATCTATTGATACTACTAGACTATTTACGACCTTGATTAAAGGAAATAATTGGTTTTCTTAAATAGTAGATAACTCCACTCGGCAGACATAGACCATTTGCGCTAGGACCAAATCTGAGCTTATAGAAAAGCTAGAAACTTAGAAAGTGATAGAAGAACACTAGACTTAGTTGAAGCTGATAGCTATTAGGTTTGATAACGCATTAGAGATTAGGGCAAAGCTTGATAAATAGGCAAAATAAGGAGTTTGTTATAAACTAACTGTAATATATAAAGGTTCCTACTAGAATGGTATCGCTAAGCAAAGCATCTAGTAAGTAGAGACTGACTGTCGCGCTCTACTGCAAGATGCTGACCTACTATTGGAATTCTAGGACCTTGCGGTTAAGGCAGACGCATACCTGCGAAATAGAACGGGTAGTGGACTAATAGTTAATAGCACCCGAATATCGCCATACAAGGCATATTTCGGACAGAAACTAAGCTTAGACTATATCCGCGTCTTTAGAAGCGTCTGCTACTCTTATATTAGCCTGAAGTCTTAGCCCGCGGGTATAAAGAGCAAGAAGCTGATGGACTGAGGTAGAGAGTATATATTTGTTAGGTATATTAAATAGATAATAAAGCAATAGATAGTATATGCGCCAGATTTAAGGCGAGTAATCATATCCTCGGTAGTTGAGTTCGACGAATCTTAAAATAGGAGGGAGCTATCCTTAAAGCTCTGTATACCTAGAGATTCGCAAGGTATACCACTCGATAGTAATACTATTAAGCCGAACTAATAACCCCTTTCTCTTAGCTTAGGCATATCAAGCGCACCCGCTGATCGACGACTAGCTGGTCGTCCAAAGGCCGAACAGACTATTCCTGTCGTTCGCGAACTGCTTAAAGTATAGAATAACTTTGATATTATCGTCCCTTTAGTTAAAGCGCCTATAGTAAAGGATATTCCTGAAATAGGTACGAGTAACGATAAGCCTCTACTACTGGAAAGCGGTTCCTTAAATGATAAGCCTATAGAACCCACAGCCGAACCTATGTCCTTGAAGAGGAATAGAGACTTAGAACCGGAAGACACCTTAGACGAACGCGAGTTTAAGTGTATCTGGGCTATGATAGCGTATAGGATCTACGAGCTCGAACTTTAATAGAGCTTCGATGAAGATAATGCGTTCTTAGCCGCTAGGGGGATAATGAAAATCTCTCTTCTAAAGACGTACGACGAAGCTGTTAACGACTTAAAGAATAGAGTAGCATAGAGTAAGGCAATCTAAGAGGAGATAAGCTCTCTTATTGCAAATAGCATATAGATAAAGGAACCGACGCTAAAGGACGTGAACCTAGTATTAACGAAGTAGGTCTTTACAATTAAGATATATGCAGATAGAATCCTAAAGCGTTATAAGGCAAGGCTTATAGCTAAGGGCTTCTCCTAATAGTATAGAGAAGACTACTTCGATACGTTCGCGCCGATAGTTCGCATGGATACCCTTTGCATATTTATAGCGATGGTAGCCGCTAAGGACCTTAAATGCAGATAGTATGATATTAAAAATGCATTTACTAAAGCGACTATAAAGGAACGGATTTTTCTCTCCTGACCTAACGGTATTCTTATACGCGCTAGCCACTCTCTTTATATACTCTGCAGTATCTATAGGCTTAAACAATCAGCCTATAATTAGAACCTCTTGTGCAGCTCTGCTCTGGTGGAAATGGGATTCGTTTAGAGCCTAGCTGACCCTTGTCTATTTACCTATGCTGAGCGTGGAATTAAGTTGCTCTTATATGTCGACGATATTGCTGCAGCTGTAAAAACAACTACTTAATTAGATTGGTTCTTTATGACGATTCGGAAACGTTTTAATACTAAGGATCTAGGGGGAATTTATAAGATCCTCGGCATCCGCGTTATAAGGAACCGCTCCACTCGAGAACTCTGGTTGGATTAAGAGTAGTATATTAAGAAGATCCTAGACCGAATGGGACTCTCCACTCATGCTCCCAACTTTAAGCCAAAGCGTACTCTAATCGAAGGAAAGTATAATAAGTTGGAGCCTGCTAATGAAAATAAGCAGAGAGGAGATTTGAAGAAGTACTAATAGGATATTGGAGCAATTATATATGCTATAGTATATATAAGACCAGATATCGCCTTTGTTACTAGGCAACTTAGTCAGAACCTAAAGGATCCGACGATTTGATACGAGAATGTAGTTAAGCGACTTGGAAGGTACCTTCGATTGACAATTATATAGAAGGTGAGATACGGACTAATAAAACATATAAGCGTAAAGCTTAAGGTATACACCGATTCCGACTAGGCAAATATGAAAGGTCGGAAAAGTATATCTGGAAGCGTAGCAATGCTATATGGCAGACCTATGTTGTAGGGAAATAGGAAGTAGAAATCAGTGGCTATCGCAAGCACTAAGGCCGAATATATATCGATGTCGTCAAATTGCAAGTAAGGATTATAGATCGCCTAAGTTCTAAAAGATATAGGTTTCGCTAAGTATATTAGATAAGATAGGAACTGTGTTAATCTTTGAGCAGATAATATAGAGGCGATTGCACTCGCAAAGAATCCACACTTGTATAAGCGATCGAAATATATTAATATTGCCTACTACTTTATCCGCGACCTTATTGCGAAGAACAAGTTATCGATCACTTATATCCCAACCGATCGAATGGTGGTAGATAGATTTACAAAGCCACTAGAGACGGTTGCAAAGTTCGAAGCGTTTAAAGATATACTAGGGTTGCAGAAGATAGTAGGGGCTTAGCAGGCTCAAGGACGACTCCTAGGCCTGGACCGCGAGTCAAGTCATATGGTCTTATAAAGGAATATCTTTTAGGAAATTTGACTCTTAGTCCCGCCCTGCGAGTAGGAATAGTGATTTCAATAGAGGTTGCTATTGATTGATTGTTTTTAATTTGAAGAGATACCTAGGAGTTGGATTAGCGCAAAAGGATAATTGTTGTTTTCCTGACTGTAGGTCAATTGGAGTAAGGTCTGAGTAGGGGTATTGAGATAGGTGATACAGCTATTACTCCGATGTATTATTATATGACCCTACTGCTTAGTTAATAGGATGTTGATACGTATATAGCTGTAGGGAAGAAAGGGGTAACCTTCCTTCTTTAACTCTTACTAATATATCGACCATCGACCTTTAGAAGTTTCCTATACCTACTGCGCCGACTTACTTAAGCTTAATATTAATACAGGTATTCCCTAAGGAAGTCCTATTTCACCGATTTTATTCTTGATCTATATTCGAGACCTATTTAAATCCTAAAACGTTAAACCATAGTCTTATATAGATGATTTAAGTCTTATAGCCTCTTCTTTAAGTTTTAAGAGTAATATTAAAATTCTTAAAAGAGAGGTAAAAGATTTAATTAATTTAAGGGAATAATATTCAATTAGCTTTAATATTGAAAAAACAGAATTAATTCATTTTTTCTAT
Organism: Diplocarpon mali; assembly: GCA_024741835.1. Taxonomy (NCBI): domain Eukaryota; kingdom Fungi; phylum Ascomycota; class Leotiomycetes; order Helotiales; family Drepanopezizaceae; genus Diplocarpon; species Diplocarpon mali. Next base: position 9,744 of record JAENRP010000308.1, read on the forward strand.
AGAAATCCCCTATCGATTAGACTTCTAGATAATACTTTATTAATATAAGAGGGTGCAGGAACAATATAAGAATAGGCCTATATAAAGACCAAAGACAAAGAGGGAGGAAGCACTATAAGCAGGCTCTCTAAAGACAAGAACTAGGACAATTCACTAGTTAGGGATAGAATAGGTGGTTGGTATTGCGCGCTATCTCTAAGTATAATAGTAGTCTTATATATACCCCTTTCTTAGTCCTCATCCGACTATATGACCTATGTCACGAGATCCTCTACTTCTAGGTCTCTATATATGCCCCAACCAACTTAAGTAGCGGCCCCTGCTACTATCAGCGAAGAATACAAAACTCTTATAGGTCGAGAATACTAGCCCTTTTATAAGTATAAGGAATAATAGCTAAATTAGTAAAGAGGGAAGGAAGGAAAGAAGAGAAAGGGGATTTTTTTTTTTTTTTTTTTAATAAGGTGACTCGCGGGCTAGGACTATAAGTGGATTTTGGAAAAACCGGTAGAGGGAAAGGGAAAGAGGTAAGAGGGTGATTTGATAAATTAAAAATCTTCTTTTAAGTAAGATAACTCATAAGTTAAAGCTATAAGTTAGAAATCCGAAAACTAGTAAAGCTATTAAAGCGTAAGTCGAAGAAAAATTAGAAACAATTTCAAGCAATCTTAAGGATATATAGCCTAATTAACTTAAGAGGCGACCTTGTAGAATAGGGTAAAAACAATTAAAAACTGTATAAGCCTTAAAGTGACTTAGGCAAGTTTAAAAGGTTTCGATAGGAAAGTTATCGAAAGGTTTAAAGTTGTTTTCGATATATCTAAGTATCGAAATTGAAGAAGTTAGTAAGAAAGTCGAATTATCTAAAACCGTATTAGCATATTCCCACTTATAAGCTAGGCTCGGAAGTAGAATTCCAGTTTCTATATAAAGCTTAATTAGCCTTTGCTAAGTAAGTATAAGAAGGTATAAAATAGCTAATAGGGGTATTGCAATTAAATATAATAGAAAAAGGTTTACCTTATTTAAAATTAATTTTTAAGATAAGGTTTTTAAAATAAAAGGGGGCTTTTTTTAGCTTTTAAAACAATTCCTATTAACTATCGAAATAAGGGGTTTTTCGGAATCGTTTTTAAAGCAAGATTTCGAGTTCTATCGAATTGAATATTCGATACTATAAGCGTTTAAGGTTACTAATATAGCTAATCAAACGTATCTATTCTAAAAGGGCTAGAATCTAAAAAAATCGTACTATTAAAGCTGACAATTTAAGCTTTTTAAGTAAAGAAAAGGGATAAGGGTTTTAATTAAGAAGTTGAAAGGGGGTAATCGAAAAAGAGGTTTTTAAAGCAGAGACCGATAGTCACAATTAACTGAATGATTCTTATATCGAAAGAGGTTTTCGAAAAGGGGTTATCGAAAAAGAGTTTTTCGAAGCAGAGACCGACAGTTACAATTAACTGAATGATTCTCGCGTCGAAAGAGGTTTTCGAAAGGGGGTTGTCGAAAAAGAGTTTTTCAAAGCAGAGACCGATAGTTACAATTAACTGAATGATTCTCGCGTCGAAAGGGGTTTATCGAAAAAGAGGTTTTCGAAGCAAAGACCGATAGTCACAATTAACTGAATGATTCTCGCATCGAAAGGGGGTTATCGAAAGGGGGTGATCTCTTATTTACAAACCAAGAGAATTAAAAGGAGAAGTTGTATAAAGACGAAATCTCAAAGAAATCGTCCCTGCGTAAGTCACCAATATAAGAAGGTATAGGAATAATATAAGAATAGGCCTATGTAAAGACCAAAGACAAAGAGGGAGGAAGCACTATAAGCAGGCTCTCTAAAGACAAGAACTAGGACAATTCACTAGTTAGGGGTAGAATAGGTGGTTGGTATTGCGCGCTATCTCTAAGTATAATAGTAGTCTTATATATACCCCTTTCTTAGTCCTCATCCGACCATATGACCTATGTTACAAGATCCTCCACTTCCAGGTCTCTACATTAGCTCTAAAAAAGTTAATCAAGTGGTTAGGGATTTATTTCGACTCGAATCTATAATTCAAAGAATATAGAGCAATTAGGACTTCCTAGGGAAAGCAAATGTTATACCGTATAAATAGACTAGCTTCTATTATAAAAGGTCTCTCCTTATTCGCAATACGTCAATTATACCTAGCCTGCGTTATAAGTATTATAAATTATAGTTTTATACTCTAGTAGAAACCTTAATATAAAAATAAGGCGATTCTAAAACTACTATAAGCTATATAAAATCTAGCTTATAGAAAAATATTAAGGGTTTTTAAAACAGCCCCTTTTATCCTGATAAAACTAGAATCGGCCCTATTACTACTATAGATAAGGCTAAACTATAGTACTAGACGCTACGCACTCTATTCCTTGAAATTAAGCTTAAAACACCCTATTAGGGTAGAAGTTTAAAAAACAATTCAAACAATTCAAGAAGAGGAAGAGGAAATTATTGCAAATGAAAATTTCTATATAAAATCCTCTTCTCAAATTAAGAGCTTAATTAAATTGATATACTTCTTAATCGACTCAGATTTATTAGAGATAATAAAGCACTTTTATTTTACCTTATAGGAAAAGGAAGTGCCTTATAATATCGAAATATTTAAACTATTAAAAAAAGAAGAAGCAGTACAATACCTATAGTATTTATAAAATATCTATAGTACTAATAATTTATCGATTTATACTAACGGCTCTCAAATAGCTAAAGGGAACGGAATTGGTTATAACTACGCTCTATATTTATATAAAGACCTATTCATTCTAAAATTACTAGAATACTTTAATAGAGTAAATATTAGAAATTCAGAATTAGTCTATAATAGAGAGCTTAAAGCTATAGCTAAGGCAATCTTAAAAGCAAGCTTAATAGTAAAAGAAGGGGATATTTTTACAATTTTTTCAAATAATCAAGCGGCTATTTAAAGATTAAAAACTCCCTTAGATAGCCTAGGATAAAACCACCAAGTTACTGCAATTACTACTTCTAAGACTTTAATTAGTAAAGGAGCTAGTATTGCAATTAAGTAGGTACTAGGGCATACTAATATAATTGGAAATAAAGAAGCAGATAAATTAGCTAAATAAGCTACGAAAACTACTCCTTCTTCTAATTATACTTCTTTTGCCTTTTTAAAGGTAAAAATAAGTGAAATCAAAAAGCAGGAAATATCTCTATTTATTTAAAATAACCTCGATTCTACTTCCTTAAAAAGTTATAAAAACCGATATTCTTATAGAATATTAAAATAGATCTCTCTACTTATAAGTACTCTAAGAGAAACTGCTAGCGCCTTCTTTTAATTGAAACTAGGCTATAGGTATATTAAGTCTTACTTAAAAAGAATAGGTATAACTTAAAACCCCTATTATATTTATAGTAATAGAGAAACTCTAATCCACTTAATTCTTTCCTATAAAGAGTACTATAATCAAAGACGTACTCTTATATAGAAAATAAAAGAAGAATATAAGGGATTTAAAGAGCTGTCTTTACCCTTACTATTTGAAATAAAAACTGGAATTAAATACTTTTTAGTATTCTTAAAAGAAACTAAGATTTATACGCATTAATAGCACTTAAATAGAGAAACAAGGGCTATTATAGCTCCTGATTCGTAATACTATTCTAATAAAGAATTCTAATAGGTGGTTTGAACTACCTATTAATCTCTTTTAAAAACCTATCTTTTGTTTAAGCGTTATAGTTTGTTTTTGTTTTTGGTTTTATTTTCTTTTAAGCGAATTTTTCGCTAGGGAGCCTATTCCCAAATGAATATTGGCAGTCATAGTGGAAAGGATACTATATATATACAATTAGACACGCTAGTAGACTAGCCGTGCTACATAGTTTAGAACTAATAAAGCACGTTAAAAGAAAAAAAAAAAGATCTATATACTATTATAAATAAGGGAGAAGATTATTCGATCCTCTTACATTTGATTTGATAAAGATGGCTTAGTTATAGAGCCTTAATTAAGGGGTGATTTCACTTTTAGGCCAGGCCTGCGAGTCACTTTTTAATATAACGATATTTTCACTCTTAGGCTAAGACTGCGAGTTAATACTAACTCTTACGATAACTCTACTCTTAGGCCAGGACTGCGAGTTAATTTAAAAGAAACTAATAAAGCTAAGCTTCTTACTTTAAAGATAAGAGGAAGATATCTTAATTTAAAGAATAAGGCTTACCTTTAGCCTTTTAAGAAGAGAGCTACTTGCTTTACTGCTTTTAGATTAAAAGCTAATAACCCTAATAATAAAGAAGCTTATTTAAGCGCCTTTTATATAGCCTTACTAGACTCTTTATATTTAAATGACTTGAAAACAGTCGAATAAGCCCTTTCTTACGCTAACGCTAATAAATAGCGATCTGCGATCAACTTTAAGTACAATTCCCTTACTTATAAGGATATATAAGTAGTAGTAAAACGCTTAAAACTCTTTAAAGATAATAGAGTACTTAAATTAAGACTTATCTTTAAAATAAAAAGAGATTAAAATAAGGAAATCTTTTAATAAAAGGTTAGATTTATTATATAAGGCTATATACAATAATAAGGTTGAGATTATAACTAAACCTTTGCTAGCATATGCAAATCTGCTATTTAAAAGATTGCAATTGCGCTCGCAGCTCTTTATAACTTTAAGCTAAATCAATTTAATGTTAAAATAGCTTTCCTTAATTTAGAAGCTGACTTTAATATCTATATTAAATTACCTTTTAAATATACTTAAGATAAGGTTGTTCTTTTACCTTAAGACTACTATCTTAAGCTTCTTAAGGCCTTATATAGCTTAAAGCAATCCTTACAACTATAATAAGAAAAGCTATAGTTTAAGTTATAAAAGCTCGATTTTCAACCTCTTAATACTAATAATTGCATATATATTAACTGCGCCTTTTAGATTCTTATTATTATATACGTTAACGACTTCCTTATAATAGTAAAGAAGGGTTATATATATAATAAGTTTAAAAGAGACCTTTGCAACCTCTTTAAAATTATAAGTAGCGAACTGGCTAACTACTTCTTAAGAGTACATATAGTTAAAGATTGATAAAATAGAACGATTTCACTTTAAGACGCCTACGTTAATAAGGTTCTTAAACGTTTTTATATAACTAATTATAAGAGCGTACTAACGCCTTTTGCTAATAGCTATAAAGTTTATATAGTCAAATTTGAAGGCTAAGCCACTTTATAAGAAGTAAAGCTATATTAAAAGATCTGCGATTCTCTATAGTACTTTGCGTACTATATGCATTAAGATATATTATACTACTGCTCTATTCTTAGCAAATTCCTTACTAACCCTTTGATATAATATATAGTAGCTTTAAAATGAGTTTTATAATACTTATAGGGAATGCGATTTTATTATACTACCTTTAGAAGTAAAATATTTAACTTAAAGCTTTAGAAATTATATAGCTATTGCGATTCTAATTAGGCAGGCGATAGAGGAAGTAGAGCCTCCTATTCTAAGGCTATCTTCTTCTTTAATAATAGTATAATTACTGCCTCCTTTAAGCAATAGACTATTATCGCTCTCTTATCTATAGAAGTAAAGTACGTTACTATATGCAAATTTGCATAAGAGGCCTTTTAAATACGCTAGGTACTTAAGGAAATAGGCTATAATAGCGATAACGCTATTAAAGTTAAGATAATCTGCGATAACTAAAGAGCGCTTTATCTTATTAAAACCCTTAAATATTATCAAAGAACGAAGTATATTAATATTAAGTTCTATTATATTCGGTAAGAGCTTTAAAAAGGCTATTTAGACCTCTAGTATACGAATACTAAAGATAATGCCGCTAATAGCCTTATTAAGAGCTTAACTAGCTTGAACTACGCCGCTTTTATTAAATTGTTAAATATAAAGGTTTTGCACCTTAATTAAAGGGTGATTTTTTTATACCTTTATAAAAGGGTGATTTTTTTCTATACTTCTATTAAGAGGTGATTTTTTTTACTCTTAGGCTAGGCCCGCAGGTTGATTTTGACTTTTTTTAAAAGGTGGATTTCCTACTTTAGAGTAGAGCGCGCTAGCGAACTCTACTCTATTTTCTATATCTATAGGTTGACTTTTCATACGAAACTGTATATTATAACAAAAGTTATAATATTATATATATTGCTAGCAAGTACTTTTAAAGGTCTCCCTAAAGGGGTATATTACAAGTATGCCTATTATATATTTGTTATATAATCTATTATATAATATATTATATATATAATATATTATATAACTTACTATATGACTTAGCGCCTTTGCTAAAAAGGCCGCTTACCTTAAATAGCTCGTAGTTAGAGAGCTCTTATAGAATCAAGACATCTAATATCGTCGTTTGCACCTTATACTTCTTCGTGCCCTCTTCTAGTTTACTATTAAGTTTACTATCAGAGAACCTCCTTGCTATAAAAGGTTAGATATATAAATAGAGTTTTGCAAATAAGGTTTGATTAGAAAATAGAGATTTATTAATTGAAAATAAAGGTCCTTGAAGTTATTATAAATACTTAAAAAGTCGGTTAGGAGCTTAAAGGGCCCTTTAGCCGGTTGCATACAAAGAGAAAGCATATTAGAGTACTTATAGGACTTATAACTATAGTGCGGTTAGCTAGAGGGCCTTTATTAGGTCGCTTTAAAGGCTTGCTAATATAGATAAAGATAATTGATTATATTATTATTTAATATATATATAATAAGGAGACTTCGGAAAGAGAAGGGAGAGTCTATGACTTAGTAGAGTCACGTAGAGGGTCTTTAGAATAAGTAGAGACTCCGCCTATTCTGCACAACACTAAGGTTATAGAAGGCAGTAGGAGCTTAGTAGCCTTAAGGACGACTCTTAGGCCCGCCTTGCGAGTTAGGTTATATAGTCTTATAAAGGAAAGTTTTTAAATCGACTCTTAGGCTTAAACCTATTGAGCTTAAGTGAGTCGGCGCAGTAGGTAAGGGAAACTTCTAAAGGTCGATGGTCGATATATTAGTAAGAGTTAAGGAAGGAAGGTTACCCCTTTCTTCCCTATAGCTATATACGTATTAATATCCTATTGATTAAGTAGTAGGGTCATATGATAATATATTAAAGTAATTGCTATATTACCTATCTTAATACCCTTACTTAGACCTTACTCCAATTGACCTATAGTTAGGAAAATAATAACTATCCTTTTGCGCTAATCTAACTCCTAAGTATCTCTTTAAATTAAAAATAATCAATTAATAATAACTTCTATTAAAATTACCAAATTTTACTTATAAGGCGGGACTAGGAGTCAATTTTCCAAAAGCGTTCCTTTATAAGACTACGTGAATTAACTCGCAGTCTAGGCCTAGGAGTCGATCTAAAAAAAAACTTTCCTTTATAAGACTATATGACCTAACTTATAAGGTAGGCCTAAGAGTCGTCCTTAAGCCTACTAAGCCCTTATTATCTTTTGTAACCTTAGTATATCTTTAAACGCTTTAAACTTTGCAACTATCTCTAATAGCTTTATAAATCTATCTGCTACTATTCGATTAATTAAGATATAGGTAATTAATAACTTATTCTTTATAATAAGGTCGCAGATAAAGTAGTAAGTAATATTAATATATTTTAATTGCTTATATAAGTGTGGATTCTTTATAAGTGCAATCGCCCTTATATTATCTACTTAAAGATTAATATAATTCCTATCTTATTTAATATACTAAGCTAAACCTATATTTATTAGAACTTAGGCGATTTATAATCCTTACTTATAATTTGATAATATTAATATATATTCGGCCTTAGTGCTTGCGATAGCTATTGATTTCTACTTCCTACTTCCTTATAATATAGGTCTGCTATATAGTACTATTATACTTCTAGATATACTTTTCCGACCTTTTATATTTGCCTAATTAGAATTAGTATATATCTTAAGCTTTATACTTATATATTTTATTAGTTTATATCTTACTTTTTATATGATTATCGATCGAAGGTACCTTTTAAGTCGCTTAATTGCATTCTTATATTAAATCGTCGGATCCTTTAGGTTTTAATTAAGTTGCCTAATAATAAAGGCGATATCTAGTCTTATATATACTATAGTATATATAATTGCTCTAATATCCTATTAGTACTTCTTCAAATCTCCTCTTTACTTATTTTTATTAGTAGGCTCTAACTTATTATACTTTCCTTTGATTAAAGTACGCTTTAGCTTAAAATTGGAAGTATAAGTAAAGAGTCCTATTCTGTCTAAGATCTTCTTAATATACTACTCTTAGTTTAATTAGAGTTCTTAAGTAGAGCGGTTCTTTATAATGCAGATGCTAAGGATCTTATGAATTCCCTTTAGATCCTTAGTATTAAAACGTTTCTAAATTTTTATAAAGAACCAATCTAATTAAGTGGTTGTTTTCGCAGCTATAGTAATATTATTAATATATAGTAGCAACTTGATTCTATATTTAATATAAGTAAATAGATAAGAGTTAGCTAAGCTTTAAACGAATCCTATTTCTACTAAAGTAAAGTTATATAAGAGGTTCTAATTATAAGCTGATTATTTAAGCCTATAGATATTATAAAGTATATAGAAAGAGTAGCTAGCATATATAGGAATACTATTAGGTCGGGAGAGAAAAATCCATTCCTTTATAGTCGCTTTAGTAAATGCATTTTTAATATTATACTATTTGCATTTAAGGTCCTTAGCGGCTACTATTGCTATAAATATGCAAAGGGTATTTATACAAACTATTAGCGCAAATGTATTGAAGTAGTCTTCTCTATACTATTAAGAGAAGCCTTTAGCTATAAGCCTTGCTTTATAATATTCTAAGGTCCTATTTGTATATATCTTAATTATAAAGACCCACTTTATTAATACTAGGTTCATATCCTTTAGTATCGCTTCCTTTATTTATATGCTATTTGCAATAAGAGAGCTTCTCTCCTTTTAAATTGCCTTATTTTATACTGCTCTATTCTTTAGGTTATTAATAGCTTTATTATACGTCTTTAGAAGAGAGATTTTCATTATCCTCTTAGTAGCTAGGAATGCATTATCTTTATTAAAGCTCTATTGAAGTTTGAGCTTATAGATCTTATACGCTATTATAGCTTAGATATGCTTAGACTTGCGTTTATCTAAGGTATCTTTTAATTCTAGGTCTTTATTCCTCTTTAAAGGCGTAGGTTCGGCTATAGGTTCTATAGGCTTATTATTTAAAGAACCGCTTTCTAATAGTAGAGGCTTATTATTACCTATACCTATTTTAAGAATATCCTTTACTATAGGTGCTTTAACTAAAGGGATAATGATATTAAAGTTATTTTATACTTTAGGCAGTTCGCGGATAATAGGAATAGTCTATTCGGCCTTTAGGCGACCAGCAGGTCGTCGATTAGCAGGTATACTTAATATATTTGAGCTAAGAGAAAGGGGTTATTAGTTCGGCTTAATAGTATTACTATTAAGTGGTATACCTTGCGAATCTTTAAGTATATAAAGCTTTAAGGATAGCTCTCTCTTATTTTAAGATTCGTCGAACTTAACTATTAAGGATATAATTACTTACCTTAGATTTAGCGCATATATTATCTATTACTTTATTATCTATTTAATATACTTAATAAATATATACTCTTTACCTTGGTCTATTAGCTTCTTACTCTTTATACCTGCAGGCTAGGACTTTAGGCTAATATAGGAGTAGTAGACGCTTTTAAAAATATAGATATAGTCTAGGCTTAGCTTCTATCCGAAATATACCTTATATAGTATGGTGCGGTCGGCTGGAGGGCCTTCATTAGGTCGCTCAGGAGGCTTGCAGAAGTAGGAGAAGATGATTGATTGTATTATTCTTTAGTATATGTATGGTAAGGAGACTTTGGAAAGAAAAGGGAGAGTCTATGACTTAGTAAAGTTATATAAAGGGTCTTTAGAATAAGTGGAAACTCTGCCTATTCTATATAATATACCCCTTAGTTAGGCGATGCTCTTAGAATCGCTTAGCTATATAGATAAAATAAAGGAAAGAATAGCAGTTATAAAGAGAAGAGGCTCTATCTTATATACCGCCCTTCTAAAGGTTATTCCCTTTAAAATAAAAAGGGTTACTATAGGTAATAAGCGCGCTTAGGAATCTTCGCGATTCTATACTAGTACTCTATTAGGCTTCTTATAAAGTATTTCTATCGCAAAGGTTCTTATTCCCTTCTTTTAAAAACAACCCTCTTTTATTATTTAAAAATATTATCTTTATTTTAATAATTTTCGAATATAGAAGGAACTCCTACTTATCGCAGCCCTGGCTACCCTTATAAAGTAAGACCCTTAGAGTCTTTATACCCTGCGTTATTATACTAACTTTGCGCTAGGTTATTAGCGCTCCTTAAGGAGTAGGAACCTTAGCCTGGTCGTCCTAGCGCCTGCTAGGCAATAAGCCGCTGCCGCTATCCCTACCGCCTCTGCCGCCGCCGCCACTGCTGCCTAAGAGCCCCGCCCTTGCTACGCGTTATATGCCAAAGCCTATAATAGAATATAATAACGCGTGCGTACGCTATATTATATATAGGAGTACTAGCAATCTCGATTATTAATACTTTAATAGTACCTTTAGTACGCATTGCGTTTATTATACTATATTAAGTAATAGCTGCTAGCAGGCCAGCGTCCTTCTCCTTGCCTTTTAAAAGGCTATTATATTAGCTCGCGCCTGCGGCGCCTTTAAAGAGGAGGTAGCATTACTACTTAATATAGTAAAGGGTACGCTTTAAAGCTTTTATAGTATATTTATTAAGTCTTATTAAGTTCTAAGCTAATTTTAAAAGATAAGAGCGATTAGACCCTAATACTAAGAGGGCCTGCTATTCCTATAAGTAGTAGTGCTACTGCCTCCTTTGCTCTTAGTATACCGTTTGCATTCGCCGCTGGCCTATCCTCTGCTATCCTATTCTCCTCGCTTGCCGCTACTGCTACTCCTATCCTTACTACTGCTACTAATACCGACCTATTTATATTTCCGTTTATCTCCCTTGCCCTTATTATTACTGCTCTTACCTTTGCCGCTGCCCTTGCTATACCCTCTGCCTTTGCCTCTACTATTATTAGTATATTCGCTAGTAGGCCTTTGGCTAAGGGAGTGCCTCTAGGCCTCTCTTAGAAGGAGATCTATACGGAGCTTGTAGCTATAGCTTCGCAGGTCTTAGCCTTAGCTAGGAGAATCTGAAAGAGGGTTGCGCCTTATAATAGTAGCTTAGGAATATTACCTATTTTATATTTTTAGAAAAGGAAAAGCTTCTATAGTACGCTTTATAAGAGAAAACAAATGAATATAATTATAAGAGAGTAGGAGCTTATAAGTATAAGTCTCTTAATAATAAGTAACTACTTACTAGTAAGTGCAAGTTGCTAAACAATTATTTGAAAGCTTTAGAGGTTTAATAAATAAATAAAGCTTTTAAACTTCTAGCGGTTTGGGTTCTTAATAAGCCTATTTGCGTATATCTTTTTAGTAAAAAGGTAGATTATTTAAAAGCTTCCTCTTTAGTACTCTTAGCGGATCTATATATTATTAATTTTAATATATTAAAGGCTTATCTTAATCTTCTTATTTTCTATAATAATTAGCCGAATTATCTATTAATTATTATAATATATATTCTATTTAAAGAAGGAGTCTATGCGAATCTCCTTAAAGAGGCGTTTTATAGCTATTATCTCCTTTATAGTAAAAACTATACTATAGAGTTCTACTTTAATAAAGGAAAGCGTGATAGTCGCTTAGCGATTTACTTTCTAAATAATCGGTCCTTTAAATAGGAAGAAGATATATTCTTAAAAGGATCTACGGGTTTTTTAATCATCTTTAAAAGAAGCATTTAAAGATGTAACTAATTAGTATTCCTAAGCCTTAAAGCTATAGGCAATTCTTAAGAAGCGCATACTATATAAGTATTAAAGCGTCTAATCCGCAGCTAAGAGGTGCTTAAAGCTTAGATTAGTTAAGAAGAAAGATAATTAAAAGGCTGCGAACGCAATATTTAAGTATATTATAATCGCTATATAAAGAATAGAGCCTATTTTCTCTTAGTACTCCTTTACCTTTTCTAAGAAAGCTTACCCTAAGTTCTTAATAAACTCCTTCTTTAGTAGTAGAGTATTAAGTACTCTTCTTATATTAGTTTTAAACTTTTAAGCGATCTTCTTAATATAAGTATTATAAATTAAGGAGATCCTCTTTGCCTTCCTATCTTAAATAATCCTTATTTTAAGGAACTAAGAGATATCTCTTATAATAATAAGCTTATATGCCCTCTTTAGGTCTTCAATTAGACGAATCGCCTAATTTAGGTTAAAGGCCTAATATAATACTTGAATATTGTTAATATAAAACGCTATAAAGACTATGCGATCCTTTATTATAAAAATACAAGGCTCTTTACCTAGTAGCTTAAGTTAAAGGCCTTTAAGCGTTCCTACGAAGTTCTTATACTATAGTATTAAAGAGTCTTTTAGCTTATAGAGCGCGCAGTCCAGTTCTACTATTATACTAAGGCGCTTAAAGCCATTTAGTAAGAGGTATATAACTAGAGCACTCCTTAGGTCTTTAAGAGCGTTAATAAACATATTAATAATATCGAACTGCTTTACTTCTATATTAAAGTATATAGTAAGTACTATTAGTACTTTAAAAGACCTTACTATAAGCGTGGTTGCATAGGTTAAGAAAATTAAAGCTTTATCTTAAAGATCCCTTTGTATAATTAGCTATAATTAGCACTTTAAAAGCTCGCTAAGGCTATTAACCTTATAGGTAAAAACCTATTTTAATAGTATTAGCAGGGGTTTTAAGTAGTCCTTTTATATAATTCTTTAGTAACTCTAAGATTCTAGATTCCTAATCTCTTAATGCCCTCTTTTTTTAAATCGTTTACTAAAAGGGTGCTTCTTTAGGTCTAGCCATCCTTTTAAAGGCTTTAGCAGAAAGCCTTAGTACTATAGGCGGTTAAAAGACTGCGCTCTATCCTTTACCTAACTATTAACTATAGCTTTAATAATTATATAAACTATCAAATAGTCCTTCCTATCCTCCCTTATCTATTTGTTTACTTAAAAGGTTGATATAAACTCCTATATATATAAAGAGTAAAGTAAATTAATATTACTTTAAGAGAGTATATACTTTAAAGTAATAGTATATACTTTTAAAGTCTCCTATTGCTTAACACTTAAGCGTCTTATCCTCTTTTACCTAAGAAGAGGGAGTTCCTTTTTGCGCTTTTCTCTATAGGTCTTCTCCTCTATTTTTATTATTACTAAAGGTTCCTCTAAGAGTCTAAGTAGCTCTATCTCTTAAGCCTATAGTTTCTAAGCTAGTATTACAACTTAAGGTATTATATTATTAAGGCCTACTCCTTTTACTAAGTCGCTTCTTATAAGACTATTAAAGCTCCTTCCAGATCTTAGTAGTAGTGCCTCTAGCCTTCTATTAGAGTTTATTAAAGCTTGCCTTTATAATTAAAGACTTTATCTTAAAGCCCTTAAGCCATTTCTATTCTTATATAGAATAGTAGCTAAAGATCTGCCGATCGCCTTATAAAACTTATCTTTAAAGACTCCCTTAGAGTTATCTATAGTTCCTTCTTTAATAAGGCCTTTATAGGGAATTATTACTCTTAAGCTCTAGTCGCTATTTGCCTTCTTAAAGACTAGCGAAGTGGCTTCTAATTTGCTTACTTCTACCCTTGAGTTTCTAAGTAGGTCTTTTAAAGAATTTGGATTTAAGTTAAAGCCTTTTATATTATTAATTAAAGGCTATAAAGTAGCATTAGTCTATAATGCAGGCTCTTCTTATATAGCGGCTTCTTCTGCAGCGATTACATTTAGCCTTATAATAAGCTTTAATTCCTTAAAAATGCCTTTGAACTTAGCGTCTTAAGCTCCCTCTCCCTCTTTAATTAATTAGAAGGTTATCTTAAGTTCCTAGCGCAATATAGGGTTTACGCACTTAGCTTTTGGACTATAGAAGAGAGACTTATCGAATTCGATATTATAAGTCATTATTACTTACTAGAGTATAGGAACCTAGATTCTATAAATATTAGAGGTAATATATCTAATTAAGTAACTTAAGTACCTTTGTAGTTCAATTTTAAAGGTTCGGCAGTCCCTTCCTACCTCCCTCTCTTTAATTAAAAGGTATACGTAAGCGCTATATATATAAATGCGATTTTAGTCTAGCTTTAAGCTTACTATTATCTACTTAATAAGTAGCGGCTTATAGAATCGAAAATACTACTTAAACCAACTGTAAAGAGCCTTACTTAATAAGATCATCTTCTTCTTAATAAGTGGGGAGATATTATAAAAGTATATAGCAGCCTTTACAACCTTTGGCCAAAGGCTTATTAAAAGCCTAGTATAGATCCTTATTTTAATAAAGCGTTTAATTAACTCCCTTTCTACTTGCTCTGCACCTTTATTAGGTTGGTATATATAAGTAGGAGTAAGCTTTAAATCGATTCCCTCCTCTTTTACCTATCTTTAGTACTTTATAAGAGAGTCTTCCCTTAAGAAGATTATTAAAGTATTATTATCTTGCCTAATCTTGCAAATAGAAAGCTTATATTAGCGTTTTACTTATGCTTCAAAGGCCTAAAGGACTTCTATAACTACATCTTTGCCCTTCGATCTTAGTAGGAATATCTAAAGTATACTACTATACTTATCCTTAATTAAAAGAACCTATAAGCAACTATTATATAAGTTATTTAAAAAGTTAAAAAGATCTTAAAAGATCTTAAAGAAGGGCTTTAAAGATCGGTTCTTAAAAGTAGCGTAAGAAATAACTTATTTAGCAGACGCTATTATATATGCAAGGCACTTTAGCCTTTATATTCCCTTGATCTTTACTCCTTTAGCGCACTTAACTAGCGCTTAGAAAGCCTTTACGCCTAGGTAGCCAGCGCAAAGGTGCTAAGTGTACGCATTATTATCCTATACCTTAATAGGCGTATAGCTAGACTAGAACCTATTATAAAGCGTTATCTTAATTATAAGGAACGCTATTAAGGTAGAGAAGTTATATTAAAGTATATTTAAAAGATCTAAATAGTTAATAGGCTTATATTTAAAGAAAATGAGATTATAGCAACGCTTTAACTAAGCTCGCTTTATAGAATCTCTAATACTCTTAAAGTGTAAAGTGAGATCTACCCTAGAGTATTAAAAACCCTTATTTGCAAGGAGCCTCTTTAAGATAATATTAGTAGTAAACTCCTTTATAATAGTAATATTGTATAGCATTATCCTTATAAGAGAGCTATTATATTATAGAAGAGAGTCTACTATATATCTATTACCTCTTTTAATAATTAGGAGTCTTAAGGTACTTGCTTTAATATATTATTATAAGTCGCCAAAAGACTTAAAGGTACCTGCGATAAGTAAATCCTTTAAATTAATAATATAAGTAGCTGCGCAATTATTAAAGAGCATACTTAAGGAGAGCGGGTAGCATTCTAGCTTAAAGAGGTAGTAGACGTTAAACGATTCTTCAAAAGCATTAAAGGCAAAGGGATCTATTACTATAAAGACTAGTAAGTTCTCCCTTTTGCCTAAACTATCCTCTCTAAAGGCTAAAGCCTTTCCTTTAAATTTATCAATTGCTATTATCGCAATATCATTCTCCTTAAGCTATACTTAAAGACCTTTAAACTAATCTCTTGCGTTTAACGCCTTTTATATTTATAAGACCTCCTTTTGCAAAGGGAGAACCTTTATATTTTCCTTACGCCTATTTATAGTATATAACAGTTTCCGATAGTCCTAGGGCTTCTAATAGTAGTTGGTAGAGCCTTTATAAGGGCACTTAGGCCTGATCTCCCTTTTAGAGCTTATAAAGCGATTTCAGGAGCTGCTTGCTAAAGCCTGCGAAGGGGTTTCAGCATTTAGGAGAGACTCTTGAATAGCAAAAACTGCTAGCCCTTTATTATTAATTACTCTATTGGATTTAATGCTTACTAAGGCGCGGCTTAGCTATATTAAGTTATACTTGCATAGGGTTCTTATCTGCTTATTAATAATTATTTCCTCCTTTAAGCGGATCGCCTAACTTAGATTAATCTTTACTATAATTGAGTTTAAAAAGTCAATTACTCTTAGTCTCCCTTTGATCTTAGGAAGACTATATTACTCTACTAAGCGGTATGCCTCCTACTACTCCCAGATCTACTATTAAGTGTTAGTTCTCCTAATCTTACCTTAGTATAGTATATCGTAGTACTAAAGCCTTATCTAAGACTGAATAGCCTTATTGGAAGGCGCAATATTACGCTTTAAAATAGATACTAAGCCTTAGAGTAAGAGTTGCTAGTTTACCAAATTGGCATATAGGTTATTAGCAGTGCTTCTACTTATAAGAGTATCTCTATTAGGTATTAAAGAGGAGAGCTTCTTAATTTGGATTTATACTTAAGCTATTGCAAAAGCTAGAAGCGTTCTATCGATAGTCTTAGAGACCTATTCTAGTAGTAGCTTATAGTATTTGCATTAGGTCTTCTAAGTCTCCTTATATATAAGGTGCTCCTTTATTAGGATTTTATATTTATCCTTAATGTCTTTATAAAAGGCCTATAGAAAAGGAGCCTTTAATAGGTCTCTTAGGAGAAAGCGGGCGTAAATCTATTTAGATAAAGTTGCTATATACTTTTTATATAACCTCGCGTATACTATGCAAAGGTTAGCTATTTCCAATTCCTTAAGCTCTTATATAAAGGGAGCTTAAGGCTCGGTCTTTATAATTAACTTAAATAAGAGTCTTAGATTGGTAAAAATGGTGATATTATAAAGCTTAATAAAGAATATATATTTACTAAACCACTTTACTTAAAAGGCAAAGGTATTAAAGCAAGGCTTAGAGATGCTTAAAGCATTAGATATATTAAATAGAGTCTAGTAAAAAGGTTAGATATATAAATGAAGTTTACAAATAAGGTTCGATCAGAAAATAGAGATTTATTAATTGAAAATGAAGGTCCTTTAAGTTATTATAAATACTCGAAAAGTCGGTCAAGAGCTTAAAGGGCCCTTTAGCCAGTTGCATATAAAGAGAAAGCATATTAAAGTGCTTATAGGACTTATAACTATGGTGCAATCGGCTGGAGGGCCTTTATTAGGTCGCTTAAGAGGCTTATAAAAGTAGGAGTAGATGATTAATTGTATTATTCTTTAATATATATATAGTAAAGAGACTTCGGAAAGAAAAGGGAGAGTCTATGACTCAGCAGAGTCACGTAGAGGGTCTCCAGAATAAGTGGAGACTCCGCCCATTCTGCACGACATATAGTAATATTTAAGTGCTATTGATTATTAGTCTACTACCTATTCTATTTCGCAGGTATATATCTGCCTTAACCGCAAGGTCCTAGAATTCCAATAGTAGGTTAGCATCTTGCAATAGAGCGCAATAGTTAGTCTCTACTTGCTAAATACTTTACTTAGCGATGCTATTTTAATAAGAGCCTTTATATATTATGATTAGTTTGTAATAAACTCCTTATTTTACCTATTTATTAAGCTTTGCCTTAATCTCTAATATATTATTAGACCTAATAGCTATTAGCTTTAATTAGGTTTAGTATTCCTCTATTACTTTCTAAGTTTCCAACTTTTCTATAAGCTTAGATTTAGTCTTAGCGCAAATAGTCCATATCTATTAAGTAGAGTTATCTACTATTTAAGAAAACCAATTGTTTCCTTTAATTAAAGTTATAAATAGTTTAATAGTATTAATAGATATTAGTGCTAGTATTAAATCTTTTTATAGATTAAGCTTAGTTTGCATTTGATTTCGAAGTTTTATTAGCTTGCAAATTCGGCATATTAGACGATCCTTTAGTACTTAGATCTTCTGTTTTAAAGTCGAGACCTTATATAGGCCCTTTAATTTCTCTAGCCTTAGATGCGCGAATCTTCTATATATTAGCTAATACCTTAATAGGCTTTCGGCATCTAATAGCTTTAATAGCCTATTATTAGTTAATACTTTATTATTAGCAGCTAGAAAGGACTAGTAATAGTAATTTAAGGTTTTGCCATTTTCCAATTATAAGCCCGGCTTAAGAGTCGTTTTTAATAAAACTATAAGATCTATTTACAGTCTTAACTTAAGAGTCGATTTCTTAGAAATGGCAAGATCTACTTGCAGTCTTAGCTTAAGAGTCATTTTTAATAAATTTGCAAAGTTCACTTGCGATCTTAGCTTAAAAGTCATTTCTGCGAATTTCACTTATAATCCTAGCTTAAGAGTTATTATTAGCAAATCTATAAAATTCACTTATAGTCTTAGCTTAAGAGTTATTTCTACTAAATTCACTTATAATCTTAGCTTAAGAGTTATCTTTAAGGATATATTGCATTCTACTTATAGTCTTAGCTTAAGAGTCATTTTCGCAAATTTCACTTATAATCTTAGCTTAGGAGTCTATCTATTCTCTTTATCTTTACTTAATTGTATTAGAGTAAAGAGTGCACTTTCCTTAAAGGAATCCACTTATAGATCTAGCTTAAGAGTTAATTTCTATAATATTACCTTTAAAATAATATAAAGTTTATCTTTAATTTTAATTTTAAAGATTACTTTATAATTATTATTTATAAACTATATAAATTGATTATTAAAAACTCCTATATAATTCAACTTTATATAAATCTTATAATTAGATAAAAGATTAATACCTAAGCTAGGTATAAGGAGAACATTTTACAAAAGGAAAGAAATACTAGCGATATTTATCTTTACTATACTTATTAAGTTTATATATAACCTTCTACTACTAACCTTAATAGAGCGCCTTTTTATTTTAATAAGTAGGCCTTTAAATAGGTAGGATTTGTTAGTTATATATATTATACAATTAGTATTACTATACTAATTAGATTTAAGGATCTTATAAAGATTGGCTTTTAAAACGTAAGCATCTTTATTATAATTATCGTTTAAATTATTAAAAGTAGATTTAAGTTTAAATAACTTACTATTATTATTAGAGGTATTTGCTAAAGTTTTAGCTAAATAGCCTTTTCCTTTGCCTTTTCTTAATAGTTATAGCCTTTGGTAGGATAAGGGCAGTTTGCTTCTTAACTTTTACTTCGATTACTTCTTAATATTAAAGCTAGCGACTATATTAATCAGTTGCCTTTTAACTTTATAATTAGTAATATTATAAGTACTATTATAGAAGTAGCATTCCTAATAAGCTTAAGGGCTTATCTTACGCTCTTTCCTCTTCTTAGGCTTATTATTGCCTTATAACGCAGCATTTGCTGATTTAAAGCGTCCTTTAAAGTCTTGCTTAATAGTTTAAAAGAGGTCGATCTTCTTATAGATCTTAAGGTTAGGTTAGATAAGAAGAGATTGTTTTATAATAGTAAACTTAAGAGGAAGGCTATTGAGTAGGAAATTAAAAAGCTAAGTTTCCTTAAAAGTCATAGCTATCCTAGGATCTGCGGCTTTTACTCTCCTCTTTGCTTTATATAGTATAGACTAAGCAAAGTCTATATTTATATCTATATCCTTACTATCTTTATCTTTTCTATATTAAAATAAAGTGATCTACTATAATAGATGCTAAGTATTAAAGGCAGTTATTTAAAAGTATTTTACCTTTAAAGTATCCTATCTTATCTTTATATTATTATAAACTTAAATAAAATCTTAGTCTTTATTATTTAAACCTCTATTAATCTTAAGCTTGCATTTAGTTAAGGCCAGCCTATACTTCTTCTCCTTTTCTATATTTAAAATCTGCCTTTAGGATTCTTGGTTATTATTTATTAAAGCTCTTAGGCTAAGCTTATTTAACATATCTGGCAAATCCTTAGTAGTTATATTAGCTATTAAAATAGAAGTAGACAAATTAGTGTGAAATATGAGGGCTGGCCGATATGGTAAAGAGAGTATAAGGTAGTATTGAGTAGTAAGTAATAGTAGTAGTTGTTGAAGAACTTGGAGACTTAGGAGGCTTGATTCCTAACTACAGGAGCAAAGCAATCTATATATACAAAACATCTTGAGCTTCTAGAACCTTCTAGTATATTGGAGTTATACTAGATTATAAATCAATATAGGTATACGTAATAGAATACGTAATCCTTTGATTTGTAATATAGTTTTAGCTAAACTTAGTACTATGAGTCATAGCTAAATATAGAACTATGACTTATAGCTAGGATATAGAGTTCATAGCTAATTTAGTATAGCTATGATTTCTAATCCAACTTAGCTAGTATAGCTACTCCACCTTAGCTATTCCTACTTAGCTAGTATAGCTATGATTCTATATTCAACACGCCCCCTGAATCATATCTTTAATAGCAATTAAAGAGCTTATTGCTAAGTGGTTTAGGGACTCGGCTAATTGAAGTTCTTTAGCCTAGTATAGCTATGATTCTATAATTAACATTATTTCTCGCGCTACCTCTAAGAACTGATCTCTAAGGCCCTTCTTTAGGATCTCCTAGGATCTCTTTAACTTTTTAAATAACTTATATAACAATTGCTTATAGGTTCTTTTAATTAAGGACGAGTATAGTGGTATACTTTAGATATTCCTATTAAGATCGAAGGGCGGAGATATAGTTATAGAGGTCCTCTAGGCCTTTAAAGTACAAGTGAAACGCTAATATAGGCTTTCTATTTGCAAAATTAGGCAAGATAATAACACTTTAGTAATCTTCTTAAGGGAAGACTCTCTTATAAAGTACTAAAGATAGGTAAAAGAGGAGGGAATCGATTTAGAGCTTACTCCTGCCTATATATACCAACCTAATAAAGGTGCAGAGCAAGTAGAAAGGGAGTTAATTAAACGCTTTATTAAAATAAGGATCTATACTAGGCTTTTAGCAAGCCTTTGGCCAGAGGTTATAAAGGCTGCTATATACCTTTATAATATCTCCTTACTTACTAGGAAGAAGATGATCTTATTAAGCGAGGCTCTCTATAGTTAGTTCAAGTAGTATTTTCGATTCTATAAGCTACTGCTTATTAAGCAGATAACGGCAAGCTTAAAGCCTAACTAGAGTTACGTTTATATATATAGCGCTTACGCATACCCTTTAATTAAAGAGAGGGAGGTAAGGAGGGATTGTTAAACTTTTAAAATTGAATTATAAAGGCACCTAGGTTACTTAGTTAAATATATTACCTTTAATATTTATAGAATCTAAGTTCTTATACTTTAGTAAGTAATAACGATTTATAATATTAAATTCGATAAGTCTCTCTTCTATAGTCCAAAAGCTAAGCGCGCAAACCCTATATTATATTAAGAACTTAAGATAACCTTCTAATTGATCGAAGAGAGAGAGGGAGCTTAGGATACTAAGTTCGAAGGCATTTTTAAAGAATCGGAGCTTATTATAAGGCCGAACGCAATCGCTGCAAAAGAAGCTACTATATAGGAAAAGCCTATATTATAGACCGACGCTGCTCTATAACCTTTAACTAATAATATAAAAGGCCTTAACTTAAATCTAAATTCTTTAAGAGACCCGCTTAGAAACTCAAGGGTAGAAGCAAGCGAACTAGAAGCCACTTTGCTAATCTTTAAGAAGGCAAATAGCGACTAAAGCTTAAGGGTGATAATTCCCTATAAAGGCCCTATTAAAGAAGGAATTATAGATAACTTTAAAGGAGTCTTTAAAGACGAGTTCTATAAAGCGATCGGCAGATCTCTAGCTATTATTCTATATAAGAATAGAGATAGCTTAAGGGCTTTAAGATAGAGTCTTTAGTTATAAAGGCAAGCTTTAATAAACTTTAGTAGAAGGCTAGAGGCATTGCTATTAAGATCTGGGAAGAGCTTTAATAGTCTTATAAGAAGCGACCTAATAAAAGGAGTAGGCCTTAATAATATAATACCTTAAGTTATAATACTAGCTTAAAGACTTTAGACTTAGGAGATAGAGCTACTTAAACTCTTAAAGGAACCTTTAATAATAATAAAAATAAAGGAAAAGACCTATAAAGAAGAGCGTAAGAAGGAACTCCTTCTTCTTAAGTAAAAGAGGATAAGACGCTTAAGCATTAAGCAATAGGAGACTTTAAAAGTATATAATACTACTTTAAAGTATATACTCTTTTAAAGTAATATTAATTTACCTTACTTCTTATATATAAGAGTTTATATTAACCTTTTAAGCGAACGAATAAATAAAGGAGGATAAGAAGGACTATTTAATAGTTTATATAATTATTAAAGCTATAATTAATAGTTAAGCAAAAGATAGAACGCAGTCTCTTAACTGCCTATAGTACTAAGGCTCTTTGCTAAAGCCTCCGAAAGGATAGCTAGACTTAAAGAAGTACCCTTTTAACAAACGATTTAAGAAAGGAGGGCGCTAGGAGATTAGGAATCTAGAATCTCAGAGTTGCTAGAGAATTATACAAAGGGACTACTTAAAGCCCTTACTAATACTATTAAAATAGGTTTTTACCTATAAGATTAATAGCTCTAGCGAGCTTCTAAAGTGCCGATCACAGCTAGTTATACAAGGGGATCTTTAAAATAAAGCTTTAATTTTCTCAACCTACGCAGCTACGCTTGCAGCAAGGTCTTTTAAGGTACTAATAGCACTTACTATATACTTCGATATAGAAGTAAAGCAGTTCGACGTTATTAATGCATTTGTTAACGCTTTTAAAGACCTAAGGAGTGCTTTAATCATATGCTTCTTACTAAATGGCTTTAAGCGCCTTAGTATAATAGTAGAACTGGACTGCGTGCTTTATAAGCTGAAAGACTCTCTAGTGCTATAGTATAGGAACTTCGCAGGAACGCTCAAGGGCCTTTAACTTAAGCCATTAGGCGAGGAGCCTTGTATTTTTATAATAAAGGATTATATAGTCTTTATAGCGTTTTATATTAACGATATTTAAGTATTATATAAGGCCTTTAACTTAAATCAAGCGACTTATTTGATTGAAGACTTAAAGAGGGCGTATAAGCTTACTATTATAAGAGATATCTCTTAGTTCCTTAAAGTAAGGATTATTTAGGATAAGAAGGTAAAGAGGATCTCCTTAGTTTATAATACCTATATTAAGAAGATCGCTTAAAAGTTCGGAGCTAATATAGGGAAAGTGCTTAATACTCTACTACTAAAGAAGGAGTTTATTAAGAACTTAAGGCAAGCTTCTTTAAAAAAGGTAAAGGAGTACTAAGAGAAAATAGGCTCTATTCTTTATATAGCGATTATAATACGCCTAGATATTGCGTTTGCAGCCTTCTAACTGTCTTTCTTCTTAACTAATCTAAGCTTTAAGCACCTCTTAGCTACGGATTAGATGCTTTAATACTTATATAGCACGCGCTTCTTAGGAATTGCCTATAGCTTTAAGACTAAGGAATACTAATTAGTTATATCTTTAGATACTTCTTTTAAAGATAATTAAAAGACTTATAGATCCTTTTAAAGATATATCTTCTTTTTATTTAAAGGACCGATTATTTAAAAAGCGAATTGCTAAGCGATTGTTATACTCTCTTCTACTAAAGTAGAACTCTATAGTATAGTTTCTACTGCAAAGGAGATAATAGCTATAAAATGCCTCTTTAAGGAGATTTGTATAGACTCCCTCTTTAAATGGAATATATATTGCAATAACTAATAGACGATTTAGCTAATTGTTATAAAGAATAAGAAGATTAATATAAAACAGAGGGGAGACAACACAAGAATAGGCCTAAGGGAAGACCCAAAAACAAGAGGAGGCAGCACCACAAGCGGGCTCTCTTAAATAAGATATTAGGAATAAGTCCTAAGTATAGGGTATATTCAGTACTATAGCGACGCGCGCTATCTCTATATACAGAAGATGGCCCTTTTATCCTCCTATTGTCCTACGCCGATCATATAATATATATTATAAGACCTATCTATCTTAGGTCTTTATATATATCTTAAATAATAAAAGTAGTAGCCCTTACTACTATTAGTAAAGAATATAAAATAATACAAGTTAAGGTAATAGCATATCAATTATTAGCAAACCTTAAGTGTAAGAAAACTAATATATTAAAAGGCCTAAATTAAGGCTATATTATCATTAAAGGTAAAAAAAAAGAAGAGAGTTTTTTTTTTTT